>CAXKWD010000001.1:220407903-220602573 GCA_964059195.1 Ectobius pallidus
GTAGGCGCTACTTCGGAGGAGCAACTTTTCCGTTGCCATGGTACTACCACCAAGGACTAACTGTGCCACCACAAGAGTATTACGATCAAGGAGAATGGAATTAGTAATAAGGAGTACCTGAGCAGCCATATTAGTTTTGAGACCACAAGATGAATAAAGTCTCCACAGAGCAATGACAATCCACTTGTTATCATTTCTTCACCACCCTAGCCCTTTCCTTCAAGTGGACATCATACTTAGCAAACACTCACCGCTGAATTGATATTCACTCCCTGGGCAATTGTGCTCTTCCAGGTCCTTCATGATGTTATGCAGGCTTTGCAATACTAAGCCCTCTGGTTTTATACTCTGCAACGAGCAGAAGTGATTTTATCCACCCGCCATCACACAAGACTATTGACAACTTTACGCTTAATAATATCTACTATTATCTTTATAACTGTAAAGGAAGAAACTGTATTCAAAAATACTTGCTTATGAATTCACGAATAAAAGCTCACACTGTTGAACACAATTGCAAGACAACAGCACAACCAGTGAAAGTTAATCAATATAAAGTATTTTGGTCACATTGATGAAGTCATTAGGGTCAGATTTCATAAATCTATGTTCTATCAGGGGTTTTCTTGAGGATTTTTTCTATATAAAGGAAAAAATTAATCAATCAGATGCTAATTTTCTGTAAAAGAACTTGGTTCGCACAGAAAAACGCGTTTATGAAAATAAGATGACAATAAATGCAGGACAAAGTAAGTTCTTCTACCCACAGAATAGAAAAGGTTCACTATAGTTATGAAATGGAAAATTAAATTCATGTTATAAGGAGAGTAGAATCTACAATTGTTTAGCAATAACTCTCAATGAGGAATTGAACCATTAGGTAATTGAAGCAACTTAAGAAACTTACAATTAGCTTAGAAATCATTGGTGAGACCAAATCTGGGATATGCTCTTAAGTATCAGGCATCCGTAGCCTATCAGGCAGATATGATGCAGAGAAAGGCTGTAAGATATGTCATGGATTTCCATGAACTATCAAATCTTAAAATATGCATTCATGCACTTTCAAATGACCACATATGCACAATGAAGGGAAAATCACTACAAATATACACTATAAAAGCTCACACTGCTGTAGTGTTGTTATAAGAGCTGATTTATTATAATTAAGTTTTCTGCATTACATGCATGTGATCTCTGATACTGCGTATTTCTGTGCAAGAGGTACAGATCCCGCACGAAATCTGTGCCGATTGCCTAAATCATTGGATTATGTTTTCATGGGGACTGTAGCGTCGATTGGCCTGTAACCTATCTCTCTCCCACAACAGTACCTTCCTTTTTATTTGTAAAAGGCCAAGCTACCTCTCTCTCTCTTGCACAATAGCATGCCTCTCTCTAGCGAGTAACTGTCTCATCGGCACAGATATCGTGCGAGATCTTTAGTTAGGGAAGACTGTAGAGAACATTTTTATGCTAAAGAGAAGGTACATTGTAGAAATAATGCATTTGAAGATAATTTTAAAATTTCCAAAGTAAGACAGGACTGTAACAACCGTCACTAAAAGCATACAAATGCTTGAACAGTTTCCTCATTTAAAGAAGCATAAAATTCAATTTCAAGGAAAGTTAAGTCAAAGATATGAAATGAAATACCTCATAATTATAAAAATAATTATCGATCGTGAGATAATTTCGTGTAACCGGTATTACATATTTATTTCAGAAAATGCCTCCGACAACAACTAAGAACAACCAAATGAGAAAATTTAATAGCCAAGATGACCATGAGCTACATCAAAATGAAAAGGGGTAAAGTGCTTTATATGAATTTAGCAAAAAATTGACTTTTCGGAAAATAGGCTCGTTTTTTAAAATCTTGAAATAATTTCTATAACAATTTTGAAATATTTTCATGTGAAAGAATGACCCTAATTTACATTTTAGCATGTAACTTTAACCTTAAACTGACCATACTTCTAAAAAATCTGATGTGAAAGTCACATAACTTCCTCTGCCCAAATAAAAGTTAGCAGTATTCACATATCCTTGTACAGAATCGCAAGACACAATTTTACGCTAATTATGCTTCAAATACCTTATAGCCCCTCATTTGAATGTTGCGACTAAAAACACAGGCTATGAACAAACTAAAAAAAGGAGAAAAACAAGTTACTGCAAACGTTTATTGAACTTTCCGCCATTCAGAATAATTTTCGAAATTTATCGAATATTCCACTCAGATATTTCTTTACTGTAAGCATTTCCAACAATATATATTTTTCACTTCACGTACTTATATAGAATAAGAGGCCGTGAATGTCCGCGTATTGAGTTGTTCACCGGGCAAACAGTGGGTAGCTTACAACCACCCTTCAGATAATTTTTTGGGAAAAAAGTTTCAAATAAAAGTTTCAGCTCTTGGTATAAGCACTCCGTGTACAAAATTTAAAGGACATCGTTAGAACCGTTTTTGAGAAAATCGTGACAAACGAAAATTTATACGTGTAAAGTCTCCTTAAAAGTAAGGGAAAGTTGTCGCCACTCTTCGTGTCACAGCCTCAGAAGGTACCTAACCCAAATGCAAAATTTTGTTTTCGTACGACTTTCCGTTACATGAGGCCGTATTGCAAAGAGCTTCTATTCACAGTGGGTAGCTTATAACTACCCTTCAGAGAATTTTTTCGAAAAAATGTTTCAAATAAAAGCTTTAGCTCTTAGTATAAGCAACCCATGTGCAAAAGTGAAAGAAAATCTTTAGAGCCGTTTTCGAGAAAATCACGAAACACTAAAAATTCTTCATGTAAAGTCCCCTTAAAAATAAGAGAAATTTGTCGCCAATCTTCAGATCACATCTTCGGAAGGTACCTGACTCAGATACGATTTTTTTTTTAATACGATTTTCCGTTTTGGAGCTAGCCTGTTCACAGATTTCCACACACACAGACAGACAGACACACACACAGACACACAGACATGTTTCCAAAAATACTATTTTTGGAATCAGGGGGTCTTGAAACGTGTATAGGCTATACGTTAAAAACTCAACTTCGAATTTGGGGTCGAAAACAATACTTCCTCTACTTATAGTACCTACCTATGGTACCGGCAGAGGAAGTGTTGTGTGCCTATCATATACTCTTACACATCTTATTGAGGGTATAAGGTGGTAAAGAAAGTCAACATATTAATATGACCCTCATTGAACTAAAATTACATATAGCAATAAGTAAGTTCAAGACTAGGACTCCATAGGGAAAATGTTCAAATGTTCAAAAAATGTATGACAATTTTGTTTTCATATTATTTTTCGTTCTCGATCTATGCTGATTAGAGACACACAGACATGATTCTGGAAATAGCATTTTACGTAGATTTCGAAGAAAAATATACCTACTGCAATCGATACCATTTCATGACTTTCGAAAAATTCTTTCATATTTTAGGTAGATTCCGAAGAAAAATCTACCTATTACAATCATAGGCGTAGCGAGGGGGGGGTTTTGGGGGTTTGAACCCCCCCCCCATTGATTAAAAAAAGGAAAATTGTATAATTTTTTTAAGTCTGCCCATAAATTGCTTAATACAAGTATAAAGCGTGGAAAGCTTAAAACTCGTTATTTTGCGTCTTAATTTTTAAAATTTTCCGGGGAAGGACCCCCGGAAGCTTAAAACTTGTTATTTTGCATCTTAATTTTTAAAATTTTCCGTGGGAGAACCCCCAGAAGCTTAAAACTCGTTATTTTTCATCTTAATTTTTAAAATTTTCCGGGGGAGGGCCCCCGGACCCCCCTCTCCTTCCATACTCGCCAGACCCCGCGGATGTTATAACCCCCCCCATATGGTCGGCCTGGTTACGCCTATGATTACAATAGATACCATGTTTTGATTTTCGAAAAATTCTTTCATATCTTTACGTTTCATGCTCCCCTAAGTACGAAACACCGCCCGCTAGCGGCCGTAATATTGAAGATATTGGAGCCAAATTTGATAATGTTGTTTCTAGGCCCAATAGTTCGCACAAGTTCGTTAATGAGCAAAATTGGCCCAAAGAGGGGTCGCGGAGTATGAAGTAGCCTATTGAGGGAAACTTTGTTTGAATAAATTAGAGTACTCACAATGGAGTTCACAGTGACACCAACGATTCGGGGTTTGGGGGTACGGTGGGGGTGGGGGGGGGGGGATGGAAATTTTTGAAACCACGTCTTGTCGGATATCGTTGAAAAGCTCTTGATGAGTACTCTACAAATCAATAACTAGTTTCTCGATAGCTCTCATACAAGGCGAGGTTTGAATGTTTGAAAAAGTGATCTTTCCTCTTTGTTGATGTTATTATTGCGGGTTTGTCATGCCAAGGCGCAGCGACAATAAATTAAACCAAAAGCACTTCGAAATCTACCTCAGCCTGTAAGCCTGCCTAAAGGGATTTCTTTAGATTCAACTCATAACATGTATCCTATTTATACTGAAAACGCGATTTGGAATTTTGGGGTCATACTTTCTCTACCTATAGAGGAATTATTCCACAAAGTTCTTACCAGTGAATTCTTGTTATCATAAACGATACTAATAAATCATTGTCATTCTCTTGTTATATCGTCATTGTTACTTAAACATAATTTATATTCGATTGTTTTTAATTATCTAGATTGATTCCATTGTTTTTAAGGTTTAACATTTCTCAGATTACAGTACAATTATTCAGTTTAATTTTCCTTTGAAAATTGCAGATAAGGGGTACTTATCTAAGCCTGCAATATTATTAAAGTATTGTTTTACTGTGAACTATGTGGCTTTGGATTTGTATAAAACAGAAGGCTGTGGTCTTGAACCTCACCACAGTTCCCCTGAATTCTCAAGTCTTCAGCGCCTACAGAAGAAGCAAAGCTTGATGGTGAGAGAGAATTTACCATAGCTATCTAAAACTTAATAGTTTTCATGTATAAAACAGTTCCATTATGAAAATACAGAACTGTACATGAAAATATATTTAGGATTAGTGCGGAATGTAATTATTTCTCTCATGGCCAACTCTAATATATTAATTCAGTTTGTTTCTATACATCCATAGCCTTCTTGCTACCCATAGCATAGTAAAAACACGTTTTCAAAATGCAGTTTAAAGTGAATCTATAGCATGTAAAATTGAATATAACTCGAAATATTAAGCACATTCAGTTTACCCAGTACAAACTTATACCTATTATTAATACCTAGTAACACTAATTTATATTGCCCAGCAGTCTGACGGCAATAATAATAATAATAATAATAATAATAATAATAATAATAATAATAATAATAATAATAATAATAATAACAACAACAACAACATCGTGTACGGGTTGCAAGCGCTGCCGGTTTCTTAAAAGAAGGATCCTAGTTCTAATCCCGCACCCATTTGCACTTTTTCTACTCAATTCTGTCTTTATTTCGAAGCTAGCTTAGACGAAATACGATTCAGGTAAAAGGTGGTGGTTCTTTCGTTTCAGGGTTTCATAAAACAAAATTAAGGCAACGATGATCGTTTAATTATTCCTTCAAGGATCATCACAAACTATTCGCTTTGTTCGCTTTGTTCGATTCTTTTGTTTATAATGCCGAATACAACACAGGCGCTTTCTAATTGTGGAATGCAAACCAAAGCCGGATTTTTAGCTGTTTCATTATAATTATAAATCGTTTAGTTTAGGAATGATTCGCGTGTAAGTGTTAATAAATATACTTTTTAATTGGAATGATAATCCTTTCACACTGGCCGTTTGGACATGGACATCTTCTCCTACACTCGGCCAGTGTGAAAGAATTACCATTCCACTGTGACCTACTAGTGGTTTACTATAAGACCCGGGTCTTAAAGTACTTACAGGTTGTAAGTCGCCACTGGGTTCGTATCTCATACTGAGAACGCCTGGTGGCATAGGCGTACCCAGGCCGACCATATGGGGGGGGTTATAACATCCGCGGGGTCTGGCGAGTATGGAAGGAGAGGGGGGTCCGGGGGCCCTCCCCCGGAAAATTTTAAAAATTAAGATGCAAAATAACGAGTTTTAAGCTTCCGGAGGTTCTCCCACGGAAAATTTTAAAAATTAAGATGCAAAATAACAAGTTTTAAGCTTCCGGGGGTCCTTCCCCGGAAAATTTTAAAAATTAAGACGCAAAATAACGAGTTTTAAGCTTCCCACGCTTTATACTTGTATTAAGCAATTTATGGGCAGACTTAAAAAAATTATATAATTTTCCTTTTTTTAATCAATGGGGGGGGGGGTTCAAACCCCCAAAACCCCCCCCTCGCTACGCCTATGCTTGGTGGTATTCTGGGATTGTGAGTCAGTTGGAGAATTTAATGTTGTACCGGCACGTTGCCATGGTAGCTCACTTGGTTAGAGCATCGGCACGGAGAGCCGAAGATCCTGGTTCAAATCCCGGTTATGGCATTGAATTCTTCATTCTGACTTCACGTGTCCACACTTTTTAATTATTTTGCTCTTAATTTTTAATCTAGGAATTAATTATCGTGGGCGAAGCCTCGGGAACATGGTAGTATAGTGCAGTTACTCATTGGATGGCCAGTCGGCTTCAAAGGTTTCGGTGTTTCTTTATGTTAATTGATCTGACTAAATCGGTCTTGGGCTTCCGCTATCCAAAACAAAAGCAACGTTGCAATATTCTCTCATTGTTATCACTGACCTCAGTTCTTCCTTCGCTTTATTCAATTCACACGTGTTATTGTTTACTGTAACTTGATCTTGCAACAACGCATTCACTCCACGCGGAGTAGACGAGTAGCTGTCAAAATCGCCACAGGATATTCTTAGATTTTGATTGGCTGGGGTAACTAGCTGATTGGTGCGGTAAAACAAAGAACATGGGTTGAGCTGTCGGCAAACTTTTCCTCCTAACGAAAGGAAGCCGCCTGGGTATGCAATGAGTAACTGGACAGCTATTGAGATCGCGGTTTGTTTATTTCCAATGTTGTGATAATAATGCACATTGTATTACTGTTATTGCAGATGAAGTTGGTACTACTGCTCTTTGTTTTGGCCGCCTGTATGGCTACTGGCTTCTGTAGTGGCAGTAAGTTTGTAATTTCCTTAACAATTGGTCACAATGTGTAAATTTCATGCTAACATGTAATTGGACTGTTTTCTTGCAGCTTTTCCATATTTATGTATGAAAGACTCTGACTGTCCGCCCGGGCAGTCCTGCCTATTGGAACCGCCAATTCCAATTGGCATCTGCCAGATACCTCGTGGCGCAGGTATGCGCTACTTCGGAGGAGCAACTTTTCCGTTGCCATGGTATTACCACCAAGGACTAACTGTGCCACCACAAGAGTATTACGATCAAGGAGAATGGAATTAGTACTAAGGAGTACCTGAGCAGCCATATTAGTATTGAGACCACAAGATGAATAAAGTCTCCACAGAGCAATGACAATCCACTTGTTATCATTTCTTCACCACCCTAGCCCTTTCCTTCAAGTGGACATCATACTTAGCAAACACTCGCCGCTGAATTGATGTTCACTCCCTGGGCAATTGTGCTCTTCCAGGTCCTTCATGATGTTATGCAGGCTTTGCAATACTAAGCCCTCTGGTTTTATACTCTGCAAGGAGTAGAAGTGATTTTATCCACCCGCCATCACACAAGACTATTGACAACTTTACGCTTAATAATATCTACTATTATCTTTATAACTGTAAAGGAAGAGACTGTATTCAAAAATACTTGCTTATGAATTCAGGAAGTAGGCCTATTTAATACATAATTGTGAAAATAATTCTTGACGAATAAAATCCACGAAAATAAAGCAGTCACATAACTTTCTCTACCCTCGACATGGAAAATATCATTTTCTCACTTCACATTTTGATGAAGAATAAGCGATCGTATTGCAGGGACAACTTAAGTGTGTGCCAGTGAGTATGCTATATCGGAAGTCGGTAATATATCCTATCCACTGATACGTCACTCATATCTGTATGCTTTGTATTAGTTGAGAAATAGGCCTAGGCATGTTTATCAGAGGCCCTAAGCATCTAACAGAAGACAAAATGGGATGGAACATTTTCAGTCCTACGCGCGCAGTATATTATGTCCCAGGTTTTTGGGAAGGAAAGTATGAAAGTGACATTGATTTTTTTTTTTAACTCCAGCCCAGAAACGGTTGTATGGTAATATGAGAGTGAGAAATACATTTTTCTGTCAAGACAATACAAGCTTATGTAACCGGAGTTTCTTTTTCTTCTTATTTGCACCCCCTCCCAGGCATGGTGTGTAGAAGCAATGGAATGCAACATTCGACATCCTCCATAAGCCATAAAAAGCTATATGTAGCGTTTTCTGAGGGAATAGTCTGAGTGCCATATGTCGTTCTTCCTCATTTCGAATTCTACATACATATTATATAAGGACCTAGAGTTTCAACATCGAAAGTCCTCCATAAGTTAATTTCATATTACAAAATACAAAACCCGTCGACGACGGGCCATTTCAGCTAGTATGTATATAATTTTCATTACATTTTGTAATAACTAAGAATGTATTTGTTTAGTCTTTCATTTTTTTCATTTCTTTATTTTAGTCATTTGTATTATATATTATTCAAGTACTTATGTTCGAATTTTTTTCTTTGTATTTAATGTACGTTTCTTGTATTCAGGTATATAGGTAATTTCTAGTTTTAAATTATTGTTATTATTACGTATTTCATGTTTTTGCCCTGGCTGAAAGGTAGAGAAGGCCTTATGGCCTTAACTCCGCCAGGTTAAATAAATAAATAAATAAATGAATGTCCAGTCCATTTCACCCTCCGTGATTTAATTACCCTATAACTGGTGAAGACTACAGGTCATGAAGCTAGTCGTTAAGAAGTTTTCTTCAGTACCAATTTTCATCTCTCTTAGGCCCAAGAATGGATTCCACGTACGGCTCAATATATTTTGTTAAAATATTGGTAAAAACGTTATAGCTGATATTTAAAAGTGAGATACCTCTATAATTAGGCTATTGCAATCCAATTTATTGCCTCTTTTATGTGCAGGACATAGGCGTACCGAGGGGGGGGGGTTGGGGGTTTGAACCCCCCATTGATTAAACAAAATTGCATAATTTTTTTAAGTCTGCTTATAAATTACTTAATACGAGTATAAAGAGTGGGAAGCTTAAAACTCGTTATTTTGAGTCTTAATTTTTAAAATTTTCCGGGAGAGGACCCCCGGAAGCTTAAAGCTCGTTATTTTGCATCTTAATTTTTACAATTGTCCGGGGGAGGACCCCCGGGGGTATGAAATACCCCCTAGACCCCTCGGATGTTATAACCCCCCCATATGGTCGGCCTGGTTACGCCTATGGTGCAGGACATATTACGGCTATATTCCACTCATTAGGTATGCATTCCAGACTCCAAATGTCCAATATTAGATTATGGACACATTTCCACAATTTTTTACCACCACGTTTTATTAGTTCAGCATTAATGGAATGTTCGCCAGGAGCTCTTTTGTTTTTCATTCGGCGTACAGTATCATATACCATTGTGGCTATAAGCACTGCCCTCCCAGATCTTTCTTCAGCTGCCGAAAAAGATTAATTTTTTCATTGGTCTCATCCTTCTGGTGATACTATGGCCCTGGGGAGAACTCAGCCTCTAACAGAAATGAGTACCAGGAGTATTCCTGGGGGTAAAAAGCGGGCGGTGCGTATGGCTGACAACCTTACCACCTTCCTGTGCCGTTTGTCACAATCTGGGAGCCTCAACCTCCCGGTACCCCTAAGGGTCTCCAAGGGCCGTACGGGGATCACTTTACCTTATTTAGCATTTGAGAAAAGCAGAAAACTATGAAACTGGAAAAGGCTATGAGAAAATTCAACTTTTGAAGGGGAGGAAAGATTCAGCTGTACCGGTACTATTTATTTTGGAAATAGGCCTGTTGTTTTAAAGTAAAGATTCACCGAGACCTTTTATGTTTTAAGATTCTTTTTTGTGCCAGTACCTACATGGGTACACAGGATAATCAAATTTCAGCTAACATTATGTGCATACTAATTTGCAGCTAATTACGAGGGGTATTCCGAAAGTAAGTTTCGTCAGTTTGTCACACGGACACTTTATTGACCCAAAAGCAGTACAGCATGGCAGCATGACCTATACACCGTGCACTATTTTTCGACATAGTCGCCAGCGACATTGATACATTTGTCGTAGCGTGCGATCAGTTTGAAGAACCCACTGTGGTAAAACTCGGTGCCCTGCGATGCAAAGAATTGGCGCACAGCCTGCTCCACCTCAGCTTCCTGACATTACTAAAGGTTCCATACAGACCATTTTGAGTGACAAATTGATGTTCCATAAGGTTTGTGCGAGATGGGTTCGTGGAGGCCGCACTTTGCGGGGACGGAAATCGGGAGATCAATTTCAAACAGCTCTATCTCGGACAATAAAAGGTTCAGCGGCTGCAGCAATGACTCGTTTGAAAGAGGGGAGATAGCGGTACATGGCAGTGGCGCCAAATCTCTCGTGCCATCGTGAGCGGTACACTAATACCCGCGGGCACGCCAGTCTGCTGCGACTCGCTCTTCTACGGCGCAGTGCGCGTGCGTCATGCCTCCTCCGCTGACGCCACTTCCGTCGTGGAACCAGCCACGGGTGGGGATTCGTCTGGCGTTTGTTTGGTTCCCCTGGTGAACACGCCGCTCCTGTCATACATTGACGAAACTTACTTTCGGAATACCCCTCGTATTTGTATTCCAAATTCATTATAACTAGGATTCGGATGTTTATGACCCAAAAAGTGAAGAATATGACTGCAAACATGCCCTTAAAATGACTAAATATGACCCAAAAGCCCTAAATATGACCCAATAAAATAACGTAATTTAAAAAAATAAATGTTCTAATTTAAAACTTTAAAATACACTAAATTCTTACATCACACGAATTCAACCAGATAATAAAATCAGGTAAACTGATGTAAAAAAGTGCCAGTATGTTTTTGTTTAATCAGTTATGACTGCAATTATGATATGCAGAATATGTTTTTAAAAAAAATTGATTTCCAAGTTAAGCTCCAGATTTATTCATTAAGCAGGGCTTACGGAAGAAGAAAGGTCTACCATCTCGGCCACCTGGGTCATTTTAACGGTCTAGTTGGATAAGCGCATGTAAAACAATAGTGTTTTTGTCATAGCTACCTGTATTTTAATTCCCAAGGCCTTATAAGATCACAGTAAAACAATAGGCTATGTTGTCAAGATAACTGATTTTCATTTTTTTTTATAAATTCTTTCGAATATGTATATTGTCATAAAATAGGCACTAAATTGAGCATTACTCCGAAACAGATCAACCGATTTTATTCATTATGAATAGACGTCTTCCCATGGACATTGTAAATGTGTATACCAAGTTTCATAAAAATCCGGTAAAGCGTATTTGAGTTACCGCGTCTTTAAAATATACACTAAATTGGGATTTACTCCGGTACCGGTCTACCGATTTGGTCCAATATCAGTAGACGTCTTTCCACGTACATTATAAATGGGTATACAAAATTTCAAGAAAATCCAATAAAGCATATTTGAGTTATCGCGACTTCTTATATATATTAACATAAAAACACTAAATTCAACCAGATAAAAACTTTTTAAAAAATATTGGTGATTTACAGTTTTACTTGTAATGAACTTCTATTTTTAAAGAATTTGTTCCTGTTTGCTCGTTTAATCACCTCAAAATACTCCTAATATCTTTTAGACCTTGCCTGTCCCAATAAAATATGAAAAATTGCATTAATTAAAAAATGTAAGTTACCTATTCATTTGGCATAACCTAAAGCAAAACATTATAGTGATGCAATAAATTTCAAACTTAATTCGACCATGTAGTACAAATACACTGTATAATTGTGCTCTTTTACAGAATTTATGACTGAAATATGACGTTAAATTACAAATATGTCCAAAATATGACCAAGACCCAAAAATTACGAAAATATGAATTTATATCCAAAATAAAAACGCTCCGATCAGGATAGTAAATGTGCAGATCGTGTTTAATTTGTGTTTGCAGCGAGAATGGAGGTTAAGATAAATATATGACAAGTCATAAACATCCGAACCCTAATTATGACCGTAGCCCACCCTGATTTTGGGTTTGTAGAAAAGAAGAATTAGAATAGATCAAATAATTGTGAAGATATGTAGACTCCACTATTTCACCTTAAAATTAAACACATTCCAGAAGAAGTAAATAATAGATGACAAGGTATAAAGATAGGCTATGTAAGAATTTTTATTAATTCCTCATAGTTCCTACCAATGTATTCTTGTCAGAAACGATTTTGATAAAATGCTATTAAACTCTTTTATGTCTTTATTGCAATCTAATCACATTTTATATTCCATTGTTTTATAATGATTAAGTTGTAATACAATACACCAATAAATGTCCAGGTTAATTCGTTTTGATAACTGCATAAAAGCCCCCAAGAACATTGAAACAATTTTGATTTAATGATGAACTATGTGGCTTTGATTTAGTATAAATAAAAGACCGTGGTCTTGAACCTCACCACAGTTCCCCTGAATTCTCAAGTCTTCAGCGCCTACAGAAGAAGCAAAGCTTGAAGGTGAGAGAGAATTTTTCACAGCTATTTAAAAATTAATAGTTTCCATTTATAAAACAGTTCCATTACGAAAATACAGAACTGTACATGAAAATATATTTTGGTTAAGTGTGGAATTAATTAAAATCTATATTAATAAAAGGAAGTGTCTGTCTGTCTGTCTGTCCGCGATGCCCAGCAAAATCTACTCAACGCAGAGATCTGAAATTTCAAACATAGGTGGAGATAAGGGTCGGAAAATGCACCTCGAAGCAGGAATTTTAATTTTCGCTTTCGTTCGTGAGTTATGAGTGAAAAAGGGCAGAAAACGTGCATTTTTTTCGTTTTCGAAGCATTGGTTTTCAGTAATACATTTCAATGTCAAATCAATTACAGTTGGCTTTGGCTATTTTCGTCATACCTTGGACATAAAAGCATCGCGATCGCTTGAATGTTGTAAGCTCATGCTGGTCGATTCATTTGTTTATAATGTCAAGGCACCCAGACATATGAAATTTTCAACCTACACCGAACAGGGATAATCAATATAGGCCTAAATATGGTCAAACATCTTCGATTTCGACGAAACTCACTATACAGGGGTTTTCTGGGCCTAGGAACTCGAATCTGAGGTCGATTTTACCAGGCAACGCTATCTAATCGTGGTATGTAATTCACGTGATTTAGGTGTTAATAAATATAATGATTTAACTATTATGCTCTTAATTTGTAATTTTTGAAATAATTATTGCGGGCGATCGCTTGATTTTGTAAGTATATCCGGGACGATTCATTTGTCTAGAATGACAAGGCCAGCAAACATGAAATTTTCAACCTACACGGAAGAGGGGTAATCAATATAGGCCTAAATATGGTCAAACATTGTCGATTTGGACGAAACTCACTATACAGGGGTTTTCTGGGCCTAGGAACTCGAATCTGAGGTCGATTTTACCAGGCAACGCTATCTATTCGTGGTATGTAATTCACGTGATTTAGGTGTTAATAAATATAATGATTTAACTATTATGCTCTTAATTTGTAATTTTTGAAATAATTATCGCGGGTGATCGCTTGATTTTGTAAGTATATCCGGGACGATTCATTTGTCTAGAATGACAAGGCCAGCAAACATGAAATTTTCAACCTACACGGAAGAGGGGTAATCAATATAGGCCTAAATATGGTCAAACATTGTCGATTTGGACGAAACTCACTATACAGGGGTTTTCTGGGCCAAGGAACTCGAATCTGAGGTCGATTTTACCAGGCGACGCTATCTAATCGTGGTATGTAATTCACGTGATTTAGGTGTTAATAAATATAATGATTTAACTATTATGCTCTTAATTTTTAATTTTATGAAATAATTATCGCGGGCACAAGCTAGTTTGTAATAAAGAAGAATTTTGCGCATTTGCTCTCTTAATATAACATCTTTTGTGATGTGTTCATGTATTTTCCCCAATTCATTTGGTATGATGAGAATGTACTTTTAGTTACTCGCCGCATGGAGCGCTAGTGTCGTCCAGGTAACATGTTGTCATAGGACTTTTAACACACAGTTTCTCTTCTGTATTAATACCTGTGGTATTATTGTCATTGCAGATGAAGTTGGCACTACTGCTCTTTGTTTTGGCAGTCTGCATGGCTACTGGATTCAGTAGTGACCGTAAGTTTGTAACTTTCTTAACAGTTGGTCACAATCTCTACATGCTCAGATGCTCAGATGTAAATTGAACTTTTTTTCTTGCAGCTGCTTTTAAGTTATGTACGAAAATGATTGACTGTTCTCCGGGAGAAATCTGCCACACTAAATGGCCACTTCCAGTTGGCTTCTGCAAGAAAATACCGGACTGAGCCACCACAACGGTATTAGTACCAAGGAGCAACGGAGCCGCCATATTGGTACTGAGACCACAATATGAATAAAGTCTCCACAGAGCAATGACAATCCACTTGTTATCATTTCTTCACCACCCTAATCCATTTCTTCAAGTGGACATCATACTTAGCAAACACTCACCGCTGAGTTTGTTGCCAGGAGCAAAGATGACCGGTACGTAAGACTGAAAACCTTACAAATTCACATGCCGCATGTCATAAAACCTATGACCTCAACCTCATGGAACCCTAAGGGCCTCCATGGTTTGTATAGGAATTACTTTGCTTTTACTTGGTGGGTCAGTGACATGAAACTTTGTGTGTTGGGTTAGTACTCAAAAACTAAACTCCGTGGCGGTACATCCCTGGAGGGACTTGGCCTACCACCCGACCGCTGGATTGGGGGGCATGTGGTCAGCATGCCGACACCCACGGCCGTTAATGGTGGTTTTCTGGACCGGAGCCGCTACTTCTCAATCAAGTAGCTCCTCAATTTGGAATCACGAGGCTGAGTGCACCCCTACCAGACCTCCCTACCTCAGAAAAATTCGAGGAGGCACCGGGAATCGAACCCGGGCCGACGGATCTGTAGTCAGCGACGCTAACCACAAGACCACGCCGGCGGACTAGTACTCAAAGACTTACTTATTTAGTTATTCAATGACAATAGACAGTTCCTAAGCAAGCTAAAGGAATATTACCTATTTTATGGAACCCGAAGGTTCATTGCCGCGCTTATCTGAATCCGCAATTCAACCCTATTCTGTGCTAACTCCATCCAATCATCCCCCACAAATCCTACTTCCCATAAATCCGTTCTAAGATTGTCCTCCCACCTACGTCTAGGTCTTCCACGTGGTCGTTTCCCTTCGGGTCTCCCAGTCAATACTTTTGAGATATGTCTTTCCTCCCCATTGCGTGCAACATGTCCAGCCCATTTCATCCTTCGCGATTTAATTACCCTTACTATATGTGGTGATGCGTACAGGTCCTGAAGCTCATCGTTATGCAATTTTCTCCTGTCCCCATTTTCATCCCTCTTGGGCCCAAATATTTTTCGAAGCACCCTGTTTTCAAAAACTCTCAGACTATGTTCTTCCTGATCAGTTAGCAGCCATGTCTCACATGCATATAATACAAAATATTAATTTTTAGATTTCTGGACAGAAGACGAGACGATAAGAGTTTCTGAACTGCATAAAAACAAGCATTTCCTGATTTGAGTCTACACTTAACTTCTGCCTTAATAATTATTATTTGTATCTGTAATTACTGTTCCCAGATATTTGAATTCCTCCACTTGTTCAAACGATTTACCAGCTATTCTAATATTTTGAGGAGCATTATTTTGACGTTCCATGATCATACACTTAGTTTTTTCTGTATTAATTTTCAATCCAACATTCCAGCAGGCATCGAAAGAACTTTCTGCATTTCTCTCGATTATGTTTATTTCATCGCCCAACAAGCAAACGTCATCTGCATAAGCTAAAATCGGGTGACTACCATTTAATTCTAGGCCTACGTTGTTTTCCTGAACTTTCCTAATGGCATATTCCAAAGCGAAATTAAAAAGTAAAGGTTGCGTTGTCGAATTATTTTGTACATCCGGTTTAACAGGAATTAACTCCTATTGCATTATTTCAAAATTGTATTATTTCAAAATATCATTATATTTTCGAATATTGCACAATAAGATATTTTTAGGAACTACGGGGGCTAATTTTTTCAACCTCCGATGTGGTGTAAAATGAAAACCAGAGTGAAGATCAAAACTTCTAGCTACTTCTCTACATAGTGGCAATCCGATTGAAACATTTGTCGTAGCGTGGTACCAACTTTCCAAAAAGTTCTTCATAGAAGATTGTCGTCAGCGTATTGAGAAGCGTCTTCACGGCATTTTGAAGTATTTTGAAATTCTTCGTTGGTGTGGAAGCGCTGTCCTCCCAGATCTTTCTTCAGCTACCAAAAAAGATAAAAGTTACTCGGCACGGGAACGTGTTTTTGAAATCGATCATGAGAGGGGATGAAACGTGGTTACGTTACGACAATCTAGATACTATAGTGGAGGCTAGACCTATGTAGACAGTCGGGACGCTTTGAGGATTAAGCCATTGTCTGGCACTTAAGGAGTGGTATATGGTACTGACTGAAGGCACTCGTCTGGTGCCCACGTGGAGTCATAGCTTAATGTCAAAAATTCAGAAATGAGCATTGATTGGTTGCACACGAAATTCTATTGGCTGTCAGGCAAGTTCAACATGCTGAAAATCCAGAATATACAACTCTATTGTCCAAGACACCCTCATTTCAAGTTATTTACTGCGGATTATGAGGGTCTGTTGAAGAAAGTTGTATATGTAGAAGTTGGCTCCACTATACCATTTTGTATATAATTCACTTCTGCAACTGGCAATGCCCGGTGTCAGAACAAAAAATTACTGTTAGAATTACAAAAGTATAACTTACAGTAAGCATAAGCATGTCCGCCGCCGTGGGTGAGTCGGTAGCGCTCCTGCCTTCCACTCCGGCGGCCCGGGTTCGATTCCCGGCCGGGTTGGGGATTTTTCAGTAGTGAAAAATTTCTTTCCCGGGTTCAGGACTGGGTGTGTGTATGTGTCCTTAGGTTTAAGTAGGTAGGGGACTGGCGCACCCCGGTAACAAATCCGCTGTGAATATCCCCTTACGGGATCCCCAGGGGTCGCTTGCGACCCAGAGGAGTAACTAAAGCATAAGCATAGCTTACAGAACAACAGAAAGAAAGCAACACCAAAGAGAGGGAAAAGAAAACAAACAACAACAACAAAAAATCACTAATTCCTATCGTAGCTCATTACTGAGTAATTCCTAAATTCTTCTAAATTAACATCTAGCTACTAATTAAATATGTGTCAGCTTATTTTTAAATGATTTCACTCGTAGAGGACTGTCTTGAAAAACTTCTGCAGGTAGGTTATTCCAGTCTGTAATTGTGCGATTTACAAAGGAAAATTTTCCAGTATCAAAAGAAAAATGCAAACAATAGGTGCACACAGATTTCCCGAACAAACCCCAAGATTTGGCTCCCACACCAAAGAAGAATTTCAAAATGCCGTGAAGACCAGGTAATTTGTGATCAGGGTTGCCTTCCCTTAGCTAACTACTCACTGGTTTTGGTTCACCCTGGGTATTTTATTTCCCCAGTACCCACCATATCTGATGAGTAGGGTTCGGATGTTTATGACATGTCATATTTTTATCCTGACCACCATTCTCGCCACAAATACATATTAAACACAAATTGCACTGTTGTTATATTTTTGGGACCGTTTTTATTTTGCATATAAAGTCATATTTTGGTCATTTTAATGATCTTTGTCATATTTCGGCCATATTTGTAAAGTAACGTCATATTAGAACCCAAATGTCTCACATCGGCAGGATTAAAGCATAGCATTAATTTTGGACCGCGCTTCTATAACTCAATTATCAGAAAATATCCTGATCTCTCAGCATACTCCACTGTTAAATTTAATAGATATGTAAAGAATTTTTTGTAATTTTTTAGCTTTTAAGTAATTTTTGTTTAATTCCTTTTATGTATTTATGTTTAATATTTATTACTTTCTTTTTTAGTTAAGCACATTATAAACTCTATTTCTTTGTCTCTCCTCTTTCTTCACTTTGATATTTTTGAAACGGCACCCGAGCACGAGCAGTCTTGCTCATTTGGGTGTATTACTAAATTTAATACTTCTTGTGAAGATATAGCCTATATTTCTTTTCCTCTTTTTAAATAGTAGTTGTAGTTAATTTTGAAATTTGAAAATTACTTTATTTTACTTGTATAAATATGTATTTGTATTTGTATTTGCAATTCTATGTAATAATGTAAATAAATAAAATAAATAAATAAATAATTTTCAATAATAAATTCGGTAAAAGAGCACAACTATGCGACATGTGCACTAGATTATTGACTTTAAATTTTTCCGAAAAAGAGTCACGAATATTTTGGTTTTACTGTAACTGAAATGCGAAGAGACAATAACAAGTAATAGCACAATTACCTCTTCCTCCTGTTGTTAACTTCCAATAGACATGTTTTAAAAAAATCTTCAGTTCACATTTGCAGTGGTATCTGGAAACATTAACATATTAGAAGTTCTTTACAAGTAAAACTGTAAATCACCTGTAAAATTGTTAAAAAGTGATTATCTGATTAAATTAATGTGATGTAATAATTTAGTGTCATTAAACGTTTTAAATTGAACATATATTTTTAGAAAATACGTCCATTTATGAGGACATATTTAGGATTTTTGGGTCATATTTAGTCATTTTTAAGGCCATATTTGCAGTCATATTTTCCACACTTTTAGGTCATAAACATCCAAACCCTACTGATGAGCTTTCCCCTATCCGCCACCTGGGGAAAGGCCTGATGGGAGACCAGCAACACCACTCAGTGATAATTGCAGATAGAGTGTGCTTATCTAAGCCTCCACGACTATAACGAATTGTTTTAATGTTGAACTATGTGGCTTTGGTCTAGTTAGTATAAATAAAAGACTGTGGTCTTGAACGTCATCACAGTTCTCCTGAATTCTCAAGTCTTCAGCGCCTACAGAAGAAGCAAAGCTTGATGGTAAGAGAGAATTTATCATAGCAATTTAAAACTTAATATTTTTCATTTACAAAAGAGCTGCATTACGAAAATACAAAACTGTACACTGCGATCCACAAATCTAGAAATTAACCCTTATGTTATGAGTCACAAAAAAAGTTCCCACTTACAACCCCGCTCTTGTCTGCAATTTGTCTATGCAATTCTGTTCTCATTTCGAAACTAGATTAGACGAAATACGTTTAGGATATTCCTTTCAGGTAAAAGGTAGTGGCTCCCTCGTACCAGCGCTTCGTACTTAAAGAGTAAGGCAATTATTCCTTTAAGGATTATCACAACCTATTCTGACAAACACAGAGCACTAAACGTAAAGGACAACAACTCATAACTAGAGACCGGATTTTAAAGGGAAAATTTTCCCCCAAAAAAGGACGAAAAAAGGGAAAATTATTGCCAAAAAAAGGTGGGGAAAAAAGGGAAAATTATTGCCAAAAAAAGGTGGGAAAAAAGGGATATAAAAGTAAGAGAGTGTAAAAATTCAACAGAGAGATACATGTTTGTTTTATGTAAAGCCTTTGCTTGCTCTACAGCTGCTGATTCTGTCACATCTAATGACTTAAGAAATGTTTTGATCTTGTTGAAATTCTCACAGAGGAAAACAGCACACGAAATCCATGTTCCCCACCTTGTTATAATGAGAAACTTAGGCAATGCCAAGCCTGTGATTTCCCTGTAACGCTCTATTCTGCTGAGATGAATTATTTTTCCAATGGTGAATCAGTGAAAACAATTTTTAATGTTTCCATATTACCAAATACTGGGTAATTTACGAATTTTTCAAAATAAATTAGCAAAAAAGGTACTGGAAAGGGAAAGTTCATAAAAAAAGGGAAATGGGCCTAAAAAAGGGAAAAAAGGGACGTTAAAACCAGGTCATTTGCAGTTGAAAGTTACTCAGTAATGTCCTGTTCAATTTTATCACGTTTTGTGATGAAATATAAAAAAAGGAATTCCCTTTAAAATCCGGTCTCTACTCATAACCGTACATGGTGTAATTCGTATCGCCTCTGTAACATGCACCCAACAACGAAACAACACCGGTGCACATTTACATGTACAAAGAATAACCTCAAGAAGTGAACGCCAATTTGCGAACACCCGGTATACCATTGAAATATATTTTCCGGTGTTCCTCTGAATATTTAGATTTAGGATGGTAAACCCTAAAAAATAGCGCAAGATCCGCGATTCAAGTCCCAGTTGTAGAAATGTACCCCATTTCTTTTTTATATACACGAAACCATTAGCCTAAATATCACGTAACGAACTAGGCAAAACTGGTGCAACGCCGGGTACACCAGCTGGTAGAATGTAAAAAGAAACAGTTGTAGTCGTAAACTGATTCCAGGGTTGGCGACCATGGAGTTTTGAACAGTCATGTCTTTTGGTTATTTTGCTTTCCAAACAGGGACGTATCCAAAATATTTTTTCGGGAGGGGCTATATAAGTCTAACACTGTTATCACTAGGGCCCGGAAATTTATGAAATTCATATTTTTAATAATGCAAATTATTACAAGGTGTCAAAGAAATATTAAGAAATTGATGGTTTAATTTTGCATATTTTGTTAGTTTTGCAATGATGCATCATATTTGCTCAATATTAAAATATTTGTGTATATTTAACCAATTTGTCACATTTATAACAGCATATTATGAGAGATGTCAAATATTGTGCATATCTCTGTTAATTAAAAAAAAAAGCTATTTGGCTAAGTGAATGTTTTGGAAACCGACTATAAAATTTATTGATAGTAAATAGACTATATTTTTTTGTAACCGATTATATAATATTAAAGCAACGTTATATACATTTTTTTTTTCAATTTACTAAAATTTATTGCAATAACTTAACCTTGTTTTATTTTAATTTTTATTATGTAATTCATAAGACTTATACTATCTTTTAAAATTCGTGATGTAATTCAGCCAACAACAGAACGTCTAGTACAGTAATAAATTTACTTAAATAATAGAGCATACCTCATTTTTCCGGAGCATATTTCAGAAATTTCAGGTAAAAATTCGATGTTAGGCTGAATATTGTAAGGATGTGCAATTAAACTGTCTACTAGACCTATTTGTCAAATTAAAATGTTCTTATGTGCAACATATTAGCATTACTTAACGTTTCGGGGAGGGGGGGCTGTAGCCCCCTCAGCCCCCCTCTGAATACGCCCCTGTCTCCAGAAATAACTAATAGCCATTGAGATCGCGGTTTGGGTATTTCCAATGATCAAATAATAATAGACATTGTATTACTGTTATTACAGATGAAGTTGGTACTACTGCTCTTTGTTTTGGTCGCCTGCATGGCTACTGGCTTCTGTTGGCGTAAGTTTGTATTTTTCTTAACAGTTGGTCACAATCTGCAGATTTCATGCTAAGATGTAATTGGACTGTTTTCTTGCAGCTACCTTCTGTAGGGAAGACTCTAGTTGTCCTCCCGGGCACTCCTGCAAGAAGATCTGGCCAATTCCATTTGGTGTCTGCAGGCCAATGCCGGAACCAACTAAGCCACCACAATGGTATTAGTGCCAAGGACCAACTGAGAAGAAAAATGGCATTGAGTTCACAATATGAAAACAGTCTCCACAGAGCAATGACATCCACTTGTTATCATTTATTCACCACCCTAGTCCATTCCTTCAAGTGGACATCATACTTAGCAAACACTCACCGCTGAATATTGATATTCACTCCCTGTGGAATTGTGCTCTTCCAGGGCCATATTTAATAAAAGTTAAAATTTTACAGGTGACAGGTATCAGTAAATTGTTTTACAGGTTTAAATTTTGACAATTGTGTTTTTCATAAAAGCTCACAACTTTACATAAATGCCATGACAATTTTGTTTATTGTATGAGAATTTTACATATTGTTCTTTCTCAAAACTTTTGAGTTTACAGGCAAAACTCTGGCAAATATGTCAAATTTTACGATACCTACCATTTATAAAACATTAATTTTTGTTGAG
The DNA here is from genome assembly GCA_964059195.1 of Ectobius pallidus. NCBI lineage: Eukaryota > Metazoa > Arthropoda > Insecta > Blattodea > Ectobiidae > Ectobius > Ectobius pallidus. The sequence goes on from CAXKWD010000001.1 coordinate 220,430,038, forward strand.
ATATTTACAAGTTTACAAAGAAATGTAGAATTGTCATTACAGAAGTGACAGACAATCTCTCATATAGGCCAAGTAGATGTAAATGTAGATGTAGATATCTCGTTCTGTAGATCCCTTGTTGAATGTGACTCAAGGATACAGAACACGTCATAAGTAGGTTAGGCCTATGTAAATGTGTGGCATAACTTGGCAAACTGTTTTTTGTGATTTAAACTTTCTTGTTAATAAACTTGCTGAATTGTCTTGTTAAAAATGAGCATTAGTATTAATATTAATATCACTTCTTAGCTGCTTGTTTCACTGGTGTGTCTCGTCCTGTGTGTTCGTGTTGAATTGGAGGTGGCCCCCGCATTGGGATGATCACTTCTCCGGGAGGCCCTCCATGTCTAGGATTTCAGACGCCCGGATTTCGTCTTTGTTCGGTTTCCAGCCAGGCATTGTAGATGTCCTGCGTTTTAATGCTACTGAACATATTAATATTAATTTTCATGTAAGTTAAAATATGTTTTTGCGTAAGTGACGCTTTACACTTCATCCTAAATAGATTTCAAATCTACACATAAACACGTATGACCATAGACTATCATTTGAAAATCTTGGCGGGCACAGCAAATAAAGCCGCGATCGGTGTAGTGATTAAGGTCCTCATATTTACAGTTGGAATTAAAATGAAAATAACCATGTACCTCATCACAGAGATGTTGAAAATGTTCTCCTCTTGCATCCACACAATACTGGCACCATTTTAGGAAATTTTCTTTCATGCGCATAAGTTCAGCTTCCGAGTTAATTTCTCTTGTGATATTGTCTCTAAGTTCTTCTAAGTTCAGTATGTCACTGTTAATTATGGGAAACTTAAAAAATAAAAGTGTATAGGTCAATTTCCCATACATTATAAGTACTTAAAACAAAATATCACAAGAGAAATTAACTCTGTCTCGGAAGCTGAACTTATGCGCATGAAAGAAAATTTCCTAAAATGGTGCCAGTGTTGTGTGGATGCAAGAGGAGAACATTTTCAAAATCTCTTGTGATGAGGTACGTGGTTATTTGCATTGCAATTTTAGCTGTAAATGTGAGAACCTGATCATTACACCAATCGCGGCTTTATTAGCGTAGATATTTCACCCGATCGCCAGGAGTTGGAGTTGTGTCCACCGCAATGCAGAAACCCGCGTAATTGGCCAACTCTTGTGTGGGACTCACTGTATTACTTGTATTAGAGGTTCTGTCAGCTGTTTAGCAGCGCTCCAAATTGCAAACATGACAAGGTGTTGAACATAATTTTATGGAATACAGTTGTTGGACATGTCCCGTCCGTCACATATAATTAATTTGAATCTTAAATTTGTTAATGATCCTACATTAAAACGTACTCTGTGAAATTATTAGGGTTTTAATTTCATGTGTAAGTTACATTTGGTTTTATATGCATACATTACCCACAGAAATAATGTCATGTTCTGTACTCTCCAACATTTAAGGCTCAATCTTTATATGTGTGGTTGGTATCTACACCATATTACAACATTCAAGATTTCCTAAATAACAAGATCAGTCTTTCTAATGTTACTGGTAATTTGTGAGGAGAAACTTGTATATGGGTCATTCTTCAAACAGGCTACGGGAAAATTTGGAGTGTGTAAAATCCAAATTTTTTACTTTGTTTTTAAAATCTCAAAAAAATTACTAAAATACTTCAGGAGTTACTTGATTATAATAAGACACCAGCAGAGTTTAAATGTTTATATTTTTATGTGGTTTCATAGTTTTCTCAGTGTGCTTCAGTTGATTTTGCACCAAATTTGTGTGCATACTCCGAAATCAATGTAATTTTAACTAGACTGTTTTTATGGTTTGGGGGGGGGGGAATCGAGCAGAAATTCATTTAATCAGTTTTAAGATTTTAAGTACAGGTCACAGACACCACAAACACAATAGTACCCTACATTTATCATCTAAGTTATATGACTTGAGAGTCATCCACATACCCCTTTATGAGGCATGTGGATGACGAAAAAGGAGTTTAAGTGGTCTCAGCTAGCCATTTCCAAACCTCTGTAGGCTCAACTTCAGTCAGGTACTTTGAATTGGTAGGTTTATCATAGTGCATAACCAAAATTAATTAATATTCACTTTCTGCCTACTTTCTAGAAGTCATGTTAATGACGGGGAAAAAAACGCTTTCCTTGAAAATGATGCAAAGTCCTTTGTTAATCCCAAACTGTTTGTAAGCAAGCAAAATTCAACCTTACAATTCAACCACAAGCTGCCCTGTTGGCTTTCTAACACTGTTGCCAGTTATACAAATTTCTCATTTCTGCAGAAAAAATTCCATTCTTTTCAGCCATGTGGATGACCAAAAACCCTTGGGACATTCTTTATGTTCATTAGGTGGCGTGACTATTTTATTTCATTTTATTTTTTAGTGGATAATATTCTTCACACGTTCATACACATTGACAGGAAACAAGTTGAAAAGGAAATAACATTTTGTTTTGTGGAAAAATGCATTAGAATATACAAAACCGGGGTATGGGACAGGGCATGTGGATGACATTTCATTGAATTAAATTTGGTTTTGGAATATCAGAATTTAAAGTTAGTGAAATTTCAGAGTGATAGTTGTAGTATGGAAGTAGTAGAAGCAAACTTTTTAAATTTTTTTTTATGTTGAATTTGTAGGGAAATATCACTCCGGAACACAAATTTTCCCGTATTTGAAGAATCACCCATATGTAAATTTCTAAGTGATGGTATATGGTAAATGTACAATTACCCAACTATCTCTGTTACCTGACTTATAATTTTAAATTTATATGTATTCCTATATTTCTTGACGTTGTCTATAGCTTTGTAAGCTCAATGGCAATAAAATATTGTTATTGTTATTATTATTATTATTATTATTATTATTATTATTATTATTATTATTATTATTATTAATATTTGTTCCGTCCGTTAAGTAATTATTTTTCTGAATTGGAGGGAGAAATGCTGGTGGATTAATAAAATTGCACGTTATTCTTATTTACCAAATAACAAAACTTTGTGATGTGAAACACTCACATAACTTCCTCAAACTGTAATACAATTCCAGCATAAAATACTCGGCTGCATTGCGATAGTTCACATTCAGTTACCTAGCCTCATTCAATGTCGCATAATTGGCGAGGCAAAACCTAAAACCCAGATCTGAGTATGAAATTATATGGAAGATAAAAGATAGCTCGAATATATATATAAATGTGTAGCGTGAAATAATTGATTAAATAAAGGCAATTTGTTTTTGCATTTTTTGCTCTATTTTGCATTTTTCAGCATTTTCAAGAGATTTCATTTTGGAAATTTTTAGGTTATTTTCGGCATTTTTGAGTCATGTTTCAGTGGATGTAGAGAGGAGCTTTACCATGTACAAATCGTTACTTTCAGACAACAGACAACAGACAATCGTTTTTATTTGAGAATTTCCGCCAAGTGTTCATAATTAATTTTAATTCAGGGTTATTGTAAACACCACAGCAGTTTGTCTTGTAGCAGTAAAGATTTTTTTCTTTCTTCTTAAATGACACATATTTGCTAGGGGTAATTTGATGGGCATGCCAGTTCAGAAATATATATTTTTTTTCGCTAAGGGTGTCCAAGTAGTATAAATTTACTTACTCCTTTAGTAATAAAATAAGTGTGTTTTATATTGTAAATTCATATACTGTATAACACATTGTCACTCGTTAAATTGCTTTTAGCAATTCATTACTTAAAAAAAATTAATATAAGTAATAATGGAAAATTTATTGCTTTTTTTTTTTTTAATTTTGTGTAATTTTTTCACTATTTTTAGGTCATAAATGCATTTTTAATTTTGCATTTTTTCACTATTTTATGGTCATGGAAATTAGTAAAAAGACTCGTAATCATTCGCAATATACTATCAAGTTCTTACCAATGTATCTTAACATAAATGTTGCTAATCAAATACTTCTATTCTCTCGTTAAATCTTAATTTATCTAATCATAATTTATATTTCATTGTTTTTTTAATGACCAAGTATTATTACAGTACGCTTCATTAATTTATCCTGTTTAATTTGTTTTTGATAACTGCATACAGGGTTTACTTATCAAAGCCTCCAAGAATTTAAAAATTGTTTTATTGTGAACTATGTGGCTTTGGTTTAGTAAGTCTGTCGCCTTGAACATCACCACAGTTCCCCTGAATTCTCAAGTCTTCAGCGCCTACAGAAGAAGCAATACTTGATGGTGAGAGACAGTTTATCATAGTTTTTTAAAACTCAACAGTTTCCATTTATAAAATAGTTCCATTACGAAAATACAGAACTGTACATGAATATATATTTACAATTAGTGTAGAATGTAAGTATTTCTTCATGACCAACTCTATTTTAATCCAGCTTGTTTCTGTACTCCCTATAAACATCTTGCTATAGCAAATTCGAGCTTTCAAAATGCTATAAGAGAAATCAAATACGTATTAAGAGACATAACGCGGGTTCGATTCCCGATGAGGTCGTTGAGACTTTTCAACTGGCCTAATCCTTCTGGTGGCACTAAGGCCCTGGGGTCGACTCAGCCTCTAACAGAAATGAGTACCAGGAGCAATCCTGGGGGTAAAGGCGGCCGGTTCATAAGGCTGACAACCTTACCAACCTTCACGTGCCAAATGTCCTAATTTGGGATCCTCAACCTCCTGGAACCCTCTGGGCCTCCATGGCCTGTATAGGGATCACTTTACCTTTTAAGACACATAAGCGTAGACTACCTACCCTGACTCTGCTATTCAGTACTATAACTATGAATAATAAATTATCTGACCCGCATAGAGCATTGCAATAATAATAATATTAATAATAGTAATAATAACAACTTTTCTCGAACATTACGAACCATACGTCTACAAGAAAAAATCTGATGTGAAAGTCACATAACTTCCTCTGCCCAAATAAAAGTTAGCAGTATTCACATATCCTTGTACAGAATCGCAAGACACAATTTTACGATAATTATCATATAAATACCTCTTCTTTCAATGATGCGACTAAAAGCGCAGGCTGTACTTAAAAAAAAGAAAAGAAAAAAGAACAGGTGACTGCAGACGTTTATTGAACTTTCCGCCGTAAAATATAATTTCTGAAATTTATCGAATATTTCCCTCAGATACTTCTTTACTCTATGCATGGCCAACAAAACATCTTTCTCACTTCACATTCTTATATAGAATAAGAGGCCGTGAAAGAGCGCGTATTCAGTTGTTCATCACGCAAGACAAACGTTCTACAAACAGTGGGTGAACAGTGGGTGGCTTGTAACCATAGGCGTACCGAGGGGGGGGTTTTAGGGGTTTGAACCCCCCCATTGATTAAAAAAAGGAAAATTGTATAATTTTTTTAAGTCTGCCCATAAATTACTTAATACAAGTATAAAGCGTGGGAAGCTTAAAACTCGTTATTTTGCGTCTTAATAATTAAAATTTTCCGGGGGTTACCCCCGGAAGCATAAAACTCGTTATTTTGCGTCTCAATAATTAAAATTTTCCGGGGGTGACCCCCGGAAGCTTAAAAGTCGTTATTTTGCGTCTTAATTTTTAAAATTTTCCGGGGGAGCCCCGGAAGCTTAAAACTCGTTATTTTGAGTCTTAATTTTTAAAATTCTCCGGAGGAGGGCCCCCGGAAGCTTAAGACTCTTTATTTTGCATCTTAATTTTTAAAATTTTCCGGGGGAGGACCCCCGGACCCCCCTCTCCCTGGGGGGTATTCCATACCCCCCAGACGTTATAACCCCCCCCATATGGTCGGCCTGGTTACGCCTATGCTTGTAACTACCCTCAGAGAATTTTTTCCAAAAAAAGTTTCAAATAAAAATTTTAGCTCTCAGTAAAAGGAACACATGTGCAAATTTTAAAGAAAATCGTTAGAGCCGTTTTCGAGAAAATCACGAAAAACGAAAATTCCTTCATGTAAAGTCCCCTCAAAAACAAGAGAAAATAGTCGCCAATCTTATCCACACATCTTCAGAAGGTACTTGACCCAAATGCGAAATTTCGTTTTCATACGATTTTCCGTTTTGGAGCTAGAGTGTTCACAGACAGACAGACAGACACACAGACATGTTTCCAAAAATAGTATTTTTGGATTCAGGGGGCCTTGAAACGTGTATACATGCTAAAAACTCAACTTCGAATTTTGGGGTCGAAAACAATACTTCCTCTACCTATAGTACCTATGGTACGGACAGAGGAAGTAAAAAAATCAATCCCGCTCCCTCCTGCAATTCTGTCCTCACTTCGAAGCTAGTTTACAGGAAATACGTTCCCTTCAGGTAAAAGCTAGTGGTTCTTTCGTTTCAGGGCTTCATAGTACAAGATTAAGGCAACGATGATCGTTAATTATTCCTACAAGGATCATCCCACGCTATTATGACAAACACACACCATTACACTTCAAGCGTACCAACTCATAACCGTACATGATATAATTCGTACCGCCCCTGTAACATGCACCCAACAATACCGGTGCACGATGCCCATTTACTACCCGCGCGCGATTTCTTGAGCGCTCGGCTCCCTAGTCCTCATTCGGTAGGTTTCGTTCAACTTCGTAGGTTAGGCTGACAACATTGAAACACGAAGTACGCTATACACCCTGACATCTAGTGACTTCAATACTAAGCTTTCATTCTGTCTCAGGATTCTTATTTATTTATTGACATTATCTTTTCTGACGCATCGAGTTATGGGGAAAAATACAATCTTTCGAACTGCTGATTTCACAAACACTTCATTGTACATCCAACACTTTCCTCACCTCTTTAAGAATTCCGTATGTGCTAATTTCTGACGATCCCGTGAACTCTGATGTCAATTTCATGGACTGAAAGTTGAGCGAACTTTTCACAATTTGTATTAAATACGTTTAAAATCAGGCCTAAAGTTTTCTCTACTTTTAGATGCCTTACCTCTCTTACGATTTAAAACACGAAATGGTGAAGCATGTTCTGCTAAGACTCTTCTTTATGCTTAAAATTAGTAATCCAGTGTAAAAATATTGAGCCTATATTATGCATAATATTCTTATTCGATGACTTATTTGATAACCAAACCCTATGACGTGTAATTAATTGTTACGCAATACCGTCACCACGTTATATTATTGGACTGCATTAAAATCGTTGTATATTAAAGTCACTACATAAAATACCATACGCACGATTCTGCTGAAACGTTATTTCTTTGGTTGACAACACTGCAGAAAGACTGGCGGAATAGCTATGTTTTGTTCCCCCCGACCCTCACTTCCCCGTAAATCCAGCGCCCAAGAAGTGGCGTGCGGATAGTACATATACAATGAGTAACCTCAAGAAGTGAACGCCAATTCGCGAACACCCGGTATAGCCTACTATTGAAATATTTTTTTCCGGTGTTCTCCTGAGTAGGCTATTTAGATATAGGATTATAAACCCTGTAAAGTAGGGAAAGGTCTGCGATTCAAGTCCCAGTACCATAAATATAACATTTTCTTTTATGATAGGCCTACACGACACAATGTCATGTGAATACTAGCCAGAACTCATGCAATGCCGGGTACACCAGCTAGTAGAATATACATGGAACTTTGTTGTAGTCACAAACTGATCCCAGGGTTGGCCATAATGGAGTTTTGAACAGTCACGTCTCTGGTACTTATTTTGCTTTCCACAAATAACTAACAGCTTTTGAGATTGCGGTTTGGGTATTTACAATGTTGTGATAATAATACACATTGTATTACTGTTATTGCAGATGAAGTTGGTACTACTGTTCTTCGTTTTGGTCGCCTTCGTGGCTACTGGCTTCTGTTGGCGTAAGTTTGTAATTTTCTTAACAGTTGGTCACAATCTGCAGATTTCATGGTAACATGTAATAGGACTGTTTTCTTGCAGCTCAGATCTGTTGGAAACACACTGACTGTTCTCCCGGGTACTACTGCAAGAAGATCTGGCCAATTCCAATTGGTGTGTGCATGGTATATTGGGAGACAAGGAGGTACGGACCAGAGGACTTCCAAGAAGGAGATATGGGGGCTTACGTTGGTCCGGTGCCATATTAGTATTGAGAACGCAATATGAATAAAATCTCCTCAGAGCAATGACAATCCACTTGTTATCATTTCTTCACCACCCTAGTCCATTCCTTCAAGTGGACATCATACTTAGCAAACACTCACCGCTGAATTGATGTTCACTCCCTGGGGAATTGTGCTCTTCCAGATCCTTCAAGATGTTATGCAGGCTTTGCAATATCCAATCCCCTGTTTTTTTTGTCTAATATAGGCCTACCTTGCAATTATGTTTGCACACTCGGAACACAATGCTTCCTCTATCTATGTTACGGGTTAAAAAAAGTAAATATCACATGTGATACGATCAGATTACTTTCCCTATCCTAAGCGTATCTGTATCTGTATCTGGTACCCTATTATCCCCTATGTTGGGGCGAAGGGCCTCCAAGTGGAAGTTTCTGTTACCTATGTGAATTTTGTTATGCTTATTTTCTGAGAGAGAGCAGAGGGACAGGTGGTAAGCCCATCGCCTCGCAACCCCCCTCTGGAAACTAAGTATTTCTTGGACGTGAAAGGGCCGAGAAATTTTGTCCAGAGGCTCTAATTTAGGCTTGGAGTTCTTTTACGTGCCGTAAATCTACGACACGGGACCCCCCAGCTTAAAGTCCCTCCCGGAGGACTCCGTGCCCAGGATTTTTACTATTCTAAGCGTGGACAGTCGGCCGCGGTGGTCTAGAGGTAGCGTGCCCGCCTCTAGATCCGCAGGGCGCGGGATCAAACCCGGCCGCGGTAGATGGATTTTTCAGGACGTCAAAATATTTTTTTGCATCAGAAACCCACCAACAACCACATGACAAGTAGTATTGACACGCACAACATCAGTCGTAGTAGAAAATAAGTAATAAAATACTGACTTGCGGGTCTTACGCAGTCCTCCTTCATCAAAGAGTGACAATGGAAAAGGAGCCAACTCAAATTCGAAATATTTCTGTAACTCTGCATCGACTTTTTCAGTAGGGAGATTCTTCTGAAAATTGTATCACGATTTACAGGTATAAATTCATCATGAACTTTCACCTTGGAACTGGAACCACGAATAGGCATTACTTGGTTTTTCCTTTTAAATTTAACATCGGCAAAGTTATTACCAACAATTTTTACAAAGAATCAATTCCAATTTTGTGAGCATTGTGACAATTTATGCTTTCATCTGCCACAATATCACTTGATATTGACATGAGATGTTCACAACTTGGAAATTGGTCATGGGATGAGAACCAGTTCACTAGTTTCTGTACATCTGCCTTGTCGCTTGCGATTCTTGAATCCCTAGCATCCACATGCTGGTCAGTTTCTACAAATGTAACCTAGGTCCGAAATAAGTTAGTCCGTGACAAGGTACTATAAAGTTAAAAATATCTGCGCACATAAATGTTAGAGAATTGTAAGATTGTTCGTAATTAATTTAGTTGTTTATATGTTGATGTGCATATGTCAATTTATTTTGTGTTTAATACATGTTGGTGTAATGACTGACAAAAACATTGTGAAGGTCTCAATAAATGAAATATATAATGATATATGGTTATATATAATCATATATAATTACCTATATATTTATAACAGCACCGGTAATTATATATAGTTATATATAATATATACATGGTTATATATAATATATACACAAATATTATAATTGGTCACAAGGTGGACTGGTAACTTGGTACGTTCTGTCTCGGAACGCATGATTAGCAATTTAAGCGAAACTTTAAAAAAGAGTTGTGACCTTAATTTTCAACGAAGGTATTAAGTGTGGGTAGTCATTTTATTCAGAATTTCAAGCTCTACAAAATGTGTATGGTCAATGGTTTTGATAGCGTTGATTGTTTTTGAGATATTGTTTTGTTAGTTTAAAAAACTTGTTTTCCGACTATAAATCACTATGCTACAGCTAAAGCTCACCTAGCAGGAGGGGGAAAACTTAGTATGTTCATTCCTGACCTAAACTGAAGGGATTAAAACAATTTCCAGCTTTCCCCCTAATTAATTCCGAATTCAACACCCCAACCACTGGGCTATATGTGTTTTAAGAAAAACTGACTAACGTAAAAGCGCTATGATGATGGTATATGTACAGAATTTGTAGGAAAGAAATATTCACAACAAATTTATTCTCTAAAATATCTCGACTTTTCTACTCCACATGAAAATGAAACACAATCCAGAAGAATAACATGTAAGAGACAAACTAAAGCCTTGTAAGAATTCTTAAATAATGTAGATAAAATATTTTAAGGCTCTCATTGTGTCTTTATTGTTATCTAATCACATTTTATATTACATTACAATACACATAATTAATTTTTTAGTGTAATTTGTTTTTGATAATTCCGTAAAAGATTGTGACTAATAAAATATTGTTCTTAACAATGCTCCTTTGTTATAAACAATGTGGATAAAAATAATAAGGCTCTCGTATGTCTTTATTATAATTTAATCACATTTTATATTCCACTAAAATACACTCCATTAAATTTTTAATTCAATTTGTTTTTGATAATTCCGTAAAAGGTTGTGACTATCTAAGCCTCCAATAGTAACAAAATGTTTTATTGATGAACTATGTGGCTCTGATTTCGTATAAAACAGGAGTCTGAAGTCTTGAACCTCACCACAGTTCTCCAGAATTCTTAAGTCTTCAGCAGCTACAGAAGAAACAAAGCTTGATGGTGAGAGAAAATTTATTACAACTATTTCCATTTACAAAATAATTTGCAGAAAAATTGTACATGAAAATATATTTAGGATTAGTGTGAAATATAATTATTTTTGTCATGACCAACTCTGAAATTTTAATTGAGTTTGCTTCTATGCATCTATAGACTTCTTGTTATAGTAAATTCGAACTGTCAAAATGTGATTTCGAAAAATTAATCACATATTAAGAGTATGTAATCATACGAACACATTCCTAGAGACTGGATTATTGATGTGGATTATGCACATATTCTTAGCATTATTGAATCTCCCTAGAGTTTGATTTCTATTGCTAAAATGTTACGTGTAGTTTTCATGAAATTATTTAATTTTTTTTTTAAGGCAGTTAACTCGAGGCCATTTTCAATTTTCTAGGCTCTGTAGTAAGCTGTACTAAACTTCGAAGAGACGATCTAAATTAACATTTTTTTCTCTATGTTTAAAAAAGAACAATTAATTACACAGACCAACAGCCATTTTGGTGCCTTAGAATTTATACCTATTCTTGGGTATATTTAGGTCGTTCATGTCAAATGTGCCATTAGTTTTGACCTATCGGATTTAGTTTTTGAAATATGTATTACCATTATGCATATTATCCCTTTTTACCTTTGATATAAATAAAAAAGTTCCTATTTTTAGCTTCTAAATCACATGAAGAAAAAAGCAACACACTAACATTACATTAACATTACAATGACAATATAACATGGGGTCTTTCGAAAAATTGATATTATCACATACTGTACGGTCGTTTATGACTTATGAGCTGTCAATTTGAGGGCCAAAAGATAATCCAGCATTTAGTTTTTCTGTACTACGTACAGTTTTCGTCCTACGTGTCCAAAGTATGGTCAAGAACCTTCACTAGCAAGATTTTGTTTCGCTAGACTAAGAGATCACGAATAAAACCTACATAAAAGTAGAGCTGATATAGAAAAATCTGATGTGAAAGTCACATAACTTCCTCTGCCCAAATAAAAGTTTGCAGCATTTACGCTAATTATGCTATAAATATCTTATAGCCCCTTCTTTGAATGTTGCGACTAAAAACGCAGGCTATGGGGAAAAAAAAAAAAAAAAACAAGCGACTGCAAACGTTTATTGAACTTTCTGCTGTTAAGAATAATTTCCGAAATTTATCAAATATTCCCCTCAGACATTTATTTACTGTAAGCAGGGCCACCAGTACATTTTTCTCTCTTTACGTGCTTATATAGAATAAAATGCCTTAAATATCCGCGTATTGAGTTGTTCACCAGGCAAGTTGGTAGGTTATAACCACCCTTCAGAGAATGTTTTTGAAATGGTATAAGCAATCCATGTACAAAATTTAAAGGACATTTTTAGAGCCGTTTATGAGAAAATAGCAAAAAACAAAATATTCTTCATGTAAAGTCCCCTTAAATATAAGAAAAGGTTGTAGTCAATCTTCACAGCCTCAGAAGGTACCTAACCCAAATACAAAATTTTGTTTTCGTACGATTTACAAGAAGCCGTATTGCAAAAAGCACGCATTCACAGTGGGTAGCTTATAACTACCCTTCAGAGAATTTGTTCGAAAAAATGTTTCAAATAAAAGTTTTAGCTCTTGGTACAAGCAATCCATGCGCAAAATTTAAAGAAAATCGTTAGAGCCGTTTTCGAGAAAATCGCGAAAAACGAAAATTTCTTCATGTAAAGTCCCCTTAAAAATAAGGGAAATTTGTCGCCAATCTTCGAATCACGTCTTCAGAAGGTACCTGACCCAAATACGAAATTTTGTTTTCATACGATTCTCCGTTTCGGAGGTAGCCTGTTCACAAACTTCCACACAGACAGACACACACACAGACACACACACAGACATGTTTCCAAAAATAGTATTTTTGGATTCAGGGGGCCTTGAAACGTGTATATATGCTAAAAACTCAACTTCGAATTTTAGGGTCGAAAACAATACTTCCTCTACCTATAGTACCTATGGTACGGGCAGAGGAAGTAAAAACTGTTTACATATTTGGAATAAGCACTAAAACATCTGAGACACCAAACGAAAAGTTCTTTTTTGTGGGGCTGTGTTATCGGTCAGAAATTGAACAAGTAGGCCTATGACTTAAATGTACATTACGTCTTATACCAATATCCGTATTCTTTTATAGCCCAAGTTTGGAGAAAATTGAGTTTTGAAAAGTTACGTCTGTAGTTACTTTGCTTTCCACAAATAACTAAAAATTAGGGCAAGGCATTTAATGACCACAAAATAGTGAAAAATGCAAAATAAAAAATGCATTTAGCCTATGACCTAAAATAGTAAAAAAAAAATCAAGATTTTAAAAATGAACAATAAATTTACTATTATTACTCATAATTGGTTTTTTTAAGTAATGAATTGCTGAAAATAATTTAATGGCTGACAGTGCACTATATATGAATTTACAATATAAAACACACTTATTTCGTTACTAAAGAAGTAAGTAAATTAATACTACTTGGATATCCTTAGCGAAAAAAAATTCTTTGTGAACTGGCATGCCCATCAAATTGCCCCTAGCACATATGTGTAATTTAAAAGGAAAGAAAAAATATGTATTGCTACAAGACAAACTGCTACGATGTTTACAACAAACCTGAATTAACATGAACTATGAACACTTGCCGGGGATTCTCAAATAAAAACGATTGTCTGTTGTCTGAAAATAACGATCTGTATTTGAAAATCTCTTCTCTAACTCCACTAAAACATGACCTAAAAATAAAAATAAAAAGATACTTATCTCTTGAAAATAACGAAAAATGCAAAATAAAACAAAAAATGAAAAAACAAACTGCCCTTATTTAATCAATTATTCATTATACACATTTATATAAATATTGGAGCTATCTTTTAACATTCATATAAGAAAGATGTAAAATCATCAATTAATTATTAATTATAATTATTATATTTCCAATGTTGTGATAATAATACACATTGTATTAATGATATTTCAGATGAAGTTGGCACTACTGCTCTTCGTTTTAGTCGCCTGCATGGCTACCAGCTTCTGCTTTACCAGTAAGTTTGTCATTTCCTTAAAGGTTGGTCAGAATCTGTCGATTTCGTACTAACGTTTTGTCGCATTGTTTTCTTGCAGCTTATGGAAGGTGTAAGACGAGCATGGATTGTCCACTCGGGTACCACTGCGTGAAGAATTACCCTGACAGGTATGGCGAATGTTACAGGAACATTAAGAGCAATTTTTACTACCCACAAGAAGTACCTCTTTCACTACAACATTATTACGAACAAGAAGAAGTTGTGCCGTATTAGTACCAATGAGCAACTGAGCCGCCATATTGGTATTGAGACCTCAAGATGAATAAAATCTCCACAGAGCAATGACAATCCACTTGTTATAATTTCTTCACCACCCTAGTCCATTCCTTCAAGTGGACATCATACTTAGCAAACACTCACCGCTGAATTGATGTTCACTCCCTGGGAATTGTCCTTCATGATGTTATGCAGGCTTTGCAATACTCAGCCCTCTGGTTTTTGTTTAATATACCTTGCAACCAGCAGAAGTGACCATACCCTAAATACATTTAATAATACGAGGGTCATTTCAAAAGTTCTGCACATTGTAAGATAATTTATTTTGCAAAATACCTTTACAGGCCTCCAATATAATCATCATTCTTGATTATGACAGCTTCCCAACGTTTTGGCAAATTCTGTATTCCGGATAGGGCACCTTCATTGTTGAGCTGTCTGATTACTCAGGTCTCCTCACTGGAAGCTTCATCAATTGTAACAAAACGTTTTCCACGCCTATGGATGGGAAAGACTTCCCCACCTATCATACAGTCCTCATTTGGGCCCACCAGACTTTGATTTGTTTCCCAAATTGAAGGAACCACTCCGTGGAAAACGTTTTTTTACAATTGATGAAGCTTCCAGTGAGGTGATCTGAGTAATCAGACAGCTCAACAATGAAGGTGCCCTATCCGGAATACAGAATTTGCCAAAACGTTGGGAAGCTGTCATAAGCAAGAATGAAGATTATATTGAGGTATTTTGTGAAATAAATTATTTTCTTTAATCTTATCTTACAGTGTGCAGAACTTTTGAAATGACCCTCGTTTCTCCTTTTATGCACATTTTGATAAGGAACAGACTATATTCAGTATTATTTGCTTATGATTGCATGGATAAAAGCTTATGTAAATTAAGGCACTGTAAGAAATTTTGTCATAAACGATGTTCGTAACACGTGACGGGTCTAATCACATTTAAAAATCCGTAACAATAGGCTACACTTCATTAATTTTCAATTTAATTTGTTTCTGATAATTCCGTAAAAGATCGTGACTATCTAAGCCCCCGAGACTATTAAAATGTTGCTTTAATAAGGAACTATGTGTTGAATATAGACAGGAACATAATACAGTTTTTACCGCAAACCAATAAAACGACCAACATCTTGTAACCGCCATGGCCCTATGTTTCTGTAAAACTCTTTCAACCGTGTTCTTTCGTGAAAGAATTGCAGACAGAAACATATTATCATTATTACATAGAATTGGAAATACAAAATACAAAAACATATTTATACAAGTAAAATAAAACTATTTTCAAATTACAAAATTAACTACAACTACTATTATAAAAGAGGAAAAGAAAAATAGGCTATATCTTCACAAGAAGTATTAAATTAAGTAATACACCCGAATGAGCAAGACTGCTCGTGCTCGGGTGCCGTTTCAAAAATATCAAAGTGAAGAAAGAGGAGAGACAAAGAAATAGAGTGTACAATGTGCTTAAATAAAAAAGAAAGTAAAAAATATTAAACATAAATACATAAAAGGAGTGAAACAAAAATTACTTAAAAGCTAAAAAATTACAAAAAATTCTTTACATATCTATTAAATTTAACAGTGGAGTATGCTGTGAGATCAGGATATTTTCTGATAATTGAGTTATAGAAGCGAGAATAGAATTGAGAAGTTACAAGAAGACCATACTTGTAATAGCAACGCTCAAAAAAGTCATGACCACACACGTCATCTACACACCATTAAAGCTAGAAGAAGAACAAGGGCTAAATACCAAGAACATAGGGTCACATTTCTTGGAAGTGGAACCAGATTTAGATGAGTCTGGATACAGGGCAGCTTAATTGTTTGGCAGTTTGGGGCACCAAAAATAAGATCTTTGTATAATACATAATAGAATTATGTTATGCATATTAGGCAGTTTGTGTAAGAAAATTGTAAAAAAAAAAAGTTAGAGTCGTATACGAGGAAATCATGATATGTAAAGCGGCAGTAAAAATAAAAGGAAATCGTAGCCAATATTCGTTTCAAAATCCCACAGGATATCAGATCCGAATACATTTTCTGAATTCATCGATTTTTCTTTCTCGAACACACACATACACACACACAGCCATGTTTCTGGAAATTGAATTTCTGGATTCGGAGGACCACAAAACGTGTATTTAAGGTATATAAAAAAACGCAACATGGAATTACAGACTCGTGCACAATACTTTCTCTAACAATAATATGAGTATCAAGTTCTTAAAAATGCAATGTATCAACATAAATGATGATAATTTTTTTTTTATTCTCTCGTTAAACCATTATTTATCTTATCATGATTTATATTCCATCGTTTCTTTAATGTTTAACATTTATTACATTACCGGCACATTACAATTATTCAGTTTAATTTATTTTTGATAATTGCAGATAGGGTGTGCTTATCTCAGCCTCCAATACTATTGAAGTATTGTTTTATTGTGAACTATGTGGCTTTGGATTTGTATAAAACAGCAGTCTGTCGTCTTGAACCTCACCAGAGTTCCCCTGAATTCTCAAGTCTTCAGCGCCTACAGAAGAAGCAAAGCTTGATGGTGAGAGAGAATTTATCACAGATATTTAAGACTGAATAGTTTCCATTTATAAAACAGTTCCATTACGAAAATACAGAACTGTACATGAAAATATATTTAGCATTATATTAATTAAGTTTGTTTCCATAATCCATAGACTTTTTACTATTGTAAACTTAAGCTTTCAAAATGAATTAGAGAATTCAAGTTTTTCAGCCTTACGCACTAGTATATAGTAAGAATCTAACGGATACTTGAGCTGCTTACGTAGAAAGTTTATAGATTATTTATTTTACTGCCAGTACCATAGGCCTATAATGATACAGTTTATAACTGTTTATAGATTATTTATTTTTTATTTTTCTGCCAATATCATATGATACAGTTTATAACTGACTTGTTATACAATATATTTGCAAGAATAAATTATATTATATCATAATATACACAGTTACTATCTTGCTTCAAATCTGTCCCTGTTATATGGTAACGTCATATGTACAGGGTGGACCAAAAGTCGCGATCGGATATTTTGTATGTTAGTTTATGCACTAATAAAATGCCACAATTGACGTAATAACTTTATTTATTGAAGTAGCAAGTATTAAGGGATGGAAATATGGTAAAATAAAGTTCCCTGGGCCTGTCAGTGTCGTTTTTAAACGTTCAAAGTTTCGGCATGTGCACCATCGTTTTCCGCGCACAGTCGAATGCGCCGCCATGTCCTTCTGCTTGCCCGCCTCAGCATCTCGGGAGTGATCGTTCTGAAGATACGGATGATCTCTCTCTTAAGTTGTTCGACAGAATCCATCCGAATCATTCCAACCCAAGATTTTCTTCTAAGGAGGACCAGAGCCAGTTGTCGCACAACGAAGTTCTTGGGATCTGCATTTCTGCCTTGTTACACGATTTCTTTCTTTCCTTGTTGATTTCATCGGTGAACCCTCCAATGATTCACTCAGTCGATTATTGACATCATCGCCGCAATTTTTTTTAGGTCTTCCGCTGCGTTTTGCATCCAATAAGAGCCTTTTGAGAAAGTCTTCTTTTCCAGTTTCCGTAGTTTGGCTTCAGTGGGAGCTGCTTTATTGAAACGAAGAAAGAAGTTATCTCTGATTTCTGCGTACGCTTAGCCAGTTTGTTCTTTTTCATGAACCCACACTAACAATGAGACGTTCCTCAATCGTATATCTGCTTGTATCCGCCATTACTTACAACACAAACATAACACAGCGCTTCACATCGACAACAATCGCCTAATAAACCCGCGCGGAAGAAAACTCTGGCTTGTCACTAAAACATAACAATGTCCTTGCTCCATCGGAAAATCGACAAACTAATCCTACAAAACGTATATGAAGGGGGTAAATATTCCTCTCAGCCTATGAATAGTTTGTAATTAGTTTTCGGTTTCGGAAAATGAGTTATTACAATATAAACATTATCCGATCGTGACTTTTGGCCCACTCTGTACATTCTTTAAAATCACAATATCATTAGTTGAGTATTAATTCGTCATAAGAAGCTTATTACATTGATAAAATATATTAAATATTTATATCAATAAGTCATATATTACAATTTCTTTAAAAAATTTACAATCATATACACTTAATCACAATTAATTATAATTTGTCAAAAGGGAGTTGCTAATACATACAATCATATACACTTAATCACAATTAATTATAATTTGTCAAAAGGTAGTTGCTAAACAATTAATTACTGAAAAACTTGAATTCTCTAATTATCATACAGCACTAGTAGAAATGAAATTCATTACCGGTAATTTCAAAATGAAGTTTACAGGGAAATTATATTATGCAAAATTGAATAGTCGAAATATTTAGCACATTTTAAATATTTAAGTATTAAGTATTTAAACTATATTATGTAAAATTCATTATAAGTCGAAATAATAGGACATTTTAAAGATATACCGGATGTTCCTCAAATGCCGTCCACTGGAATAGACAACACAAATAACAATACTAGAAGCGGTAAGAAACGGCTATTGTTGTATCCTTACGTTAAGTAGAACTAGTATCTGCCGTTTCAGTTTTATTTTAAAGTTTTCTGCTATAGCTAACACTATAATGAATAGTTCATTATGCTATTATCGCCTCGCTCATTTCGTTGACAGTTAACATGAAAGAAGTCGCCGCCGCTTAGAGTAGTTGCCACACTGCACAGTGTTAGTAAACAGAGCGGGAAGATGTAGATGCAGCAAAACACTTACGTGGCAATGACATTGAGCAATGAGAGAATTGGCAACACGAATTCAGTCAGCGGTTTCTTTTGAGAAAACCTTTTACAGTAACAACAAGCATTGTAATATGAGAACAAAGTGAGCCGCCCGTCAACGTTATGAGCGAGGCGATAATAACACTGTCCACACGTACGAGACAAGTGTATTTGCTGTACTGACTTTCAGATTTGTTATAGCGACCTAACAGACACGCGGTATGTTTATTGTTAAATGTTTAATAAGTGCACCCCAGTACTAGCCTATACCTATGGATACTAAATATACTGACCCGCATAGAGCATTATAATAATAATAATAATAATAATAATAATAATAATAATAATAATAATAATAGCCTAATAATAATAATAATAATAATATTAAGTTGGCGAAAATGGAGTTTTGAAAAGTCACGTCTCTGGATATTTTGCTTTCCACAAATAACTAATAGTTATTGAGGACGCAGTTTGGGTATTTCCTATGTTGTGATAATAATACACATTGTATTACTGTTATTGCAGATGAAGTTGGTACTACTGCTCTTTGTTTTAGTCACCTGCATGGCTACTGGCTTCTGTCGTTGGCGTAAGTTGGTAATATCCATAATAGCGGTCACAATATGCAGATTTCATGGTAACGTGTAATCGGACTGTTTTCTTGCAGCTTACATCAGATGTTGGAACGACTCTGACTGTCCTCCTGGGTACTACTGCTACAAACCTGGGGGGTCAAGAGGCATCTGTAGACCGAAGACATTCCTTTATTACGACGCAGACAACTACCAAGAACCTCCTGCACCACAACAATGGTATTAGTTAGTGATGGGAACCATTCGAATGAATTCATTCGAAATATTCGATTGTTAAAATCATTCGAAATGTTCGAGATGTTAAAAAAATCATTCGAATGATTTTGCTCTGCTCCAGACTAGGGTTAGAGCGCTTCGCTTACTGAACTGAAGTGTGAAAGCGAATGAATTCATTCGAATGCTTCTTCAACCTCTCGGAATCTGGCTTTTCGGCTCGTTCTCTCGTTCATTCGATTGTTTTCGTGTTCCATCGTGTCCCAGTTAGCAAAGCGTTCGGTAACTTCCATCTCTCCCATTCCAAGTGGGGATGGCATGACGCAGAGCTAGTTTCAACCCCAGGCTAGAAAATATATTTTGACAATAAAATAGCCGTTCTCTCGAATATTAAAAAGTTCAATTTTTCACAGATTGTTCCTATTTTACATCCATCATTAGCTTCTACATGAAACATATGCATTTTCAAATGGATTATTTATTTGATTAATTACCGTATGCTATGAATTATGATATTAAATACAGCCATTCAATTTTTATATTTGATGAATTTATAAGATTTTTAAGCAGTACCAACATTAGCTATTTACATAAATGCATATCTTCAACAACCTAAGCTATGAGTATTTACAATCTTACAAAGTTAATTATACCAGTCAAAAGTAATATTCTAAGTTATACTTTAATTATCGACTCGAGATCAGATTACTTAATCAGGAGGCAACATTGCAACATGTTGTTTAGAGTCCATTTAGATATCAATCATAATTAATAATACTATACCACATTGAACTGTTGAATTAGTTAACTGAGACATGTTCCAATTACCTTCATATTTTATAAATTATCTAAGTAAGAGCATATTTTCCGCGACAAACTATAATATGGGTATACTAATTTAACCTTTTCACTTCTATTGTTTCTACTATTTTTGTCTAAAGATCTGCAGTGTTCCAACATGTCAGAGAACTGGCAACATCTAATTTATTTTAATGGTAATGCCACCAAAGTGGGAATGCTTGCATTTTTTCCCTTTTAAAATAAAAAAAAAATCATCCACCCCAAAAGGGTTGTGTTCAGAAGGTGAATGAACTTGCAGTCTTTTCAATTTCCACATCCTAATAAAGGGGAAAAAATTAGGAAGAAAGGAAGGAAAAAAACCAGACCCCATCGCCAACCTACATGTGCTCAATCACGGCTCAGTTTACTCAGGCGGAAATACTCTTCGGCCAGGCTTTGCAGAGACCTTGAATTGCTTTTGTCGGTTCCTAATTATACAAGAAAATTATATATAAAACAACAAACATACTTCTTTATAAAATTAATAATTATTGAGATACAGATTAAAGAGTCACGACCTATAGTACATGAAAATAGCATTGTACTAAACTTTATTCTACTGTTTATTAACTGAAATGTTCGTGTTATTTCTTGTCTTGTTTTGATTCGTTGTCTTTGAAAAGTTATGTCTGCATTTATGCAAAAATACTGCAATATGACGTAACACTACCTTCAGTATGCTATTATAACACAGTAATAAAATAAATAGTACTAAATTTGTTTCACATATGCTCTCACATACGTGTTATTGAATTTCTTAGTTAAACGAACGATGTCTACCCTATTAAATAATAATTTGAAATCTTCAGATTTAAATAGATTTGGAGATCTTATCGAATTATAGATATAATTACTTTACAGCATCGCATATAACTGACAATATAGTTATTCGGATTTCCGAACGTAATAAAATAAACTGAAGAATACACTGTACATAATCAATTTAATAACTTATTTACCTTAATTACTATTTATTAAACATGAAAATTTGAATGGACCTAATACTAAAATTAGATACATTTCATTTCGTTGTATTCAAATTTGGTCGTGAAAATATATTTATCTATTTTAGGCCTACTATTGTCTTTTTGTGTATTATATTTATCCTTCCATGCTTTAACTTCATATTACTTATTACATCGCTTAATTAGGAGCTTAGGGTATACCAATAAGCCGTGTAATAATAATAATAATAATAATAATAATAATAATAATATAATCTGTTTCTGTTGTCGTTATGTTCTCTATTCATTGGGATTGATAGGCCTATACAGTTATAATGATTATGATAATATTATTAGGTGAATAGTAACGATAAGTCGTGATAAGTAAATATTCAATCCTTTGTGAATGGGATATTAAAATTAACCTACGGCAAATGATTTTTTATAGTCAAAGATAATGATGCAAACTTATTTTTGTTATTAGGAAAGTCATATGAGCTTTTATTGCAAGAAAAAAGGATTGACTGGTATTTTATTTAAAATTGTAAGTCCAAAGAGAAAACTAATATGAACAGATTTTTTGTTATTTATGATTGATTTAAAGCTTTAAGAACGTGTCTTGAAATTACATAATTTTTACTTTTTCGTAAATTGAAAAGTTATATTATTTTGTACTTGATTGTATTATGCTTGTTATTATTAAACACCACAGATATGCAAATGCAAATAATAACTACGAAGTTGCCTTAATTGCTGCATTAAGCAATTTATATTTGTAAGACTTCAAGAAATTTCATGTTAGGCCTAATTTACTGTAGGCCTATTTACTACAGCACTTGTTCGAGACTACATGACTAAAATAATAAACATCTCTGGAGGCCGTGTTTGTTGTAAGCTGGCCGCATTGTTCTCTGCCGGAAATGTGCGCACTAAATTTAAATCTACCCGCTTTCGAATGCCAATGAAGTGAAGTGAGAACGGAAGATTTCATTCGAAAAATATTGAAGCTAGCGAATGAACATTTCGTAGGTTGCATGTAACTATCCCTCTATGAATAAAACACTTCGAATGAATTCATTCGAAATATTCATTCGAAATGTTTAGTTCTGCAATCGAATGATCATTCGATTGTTAAAATCATTCGATTTTTCCCATCACTAGTATTAGTACCAAGGAGCAGATGAGCTGCCATATTGGTATTGATTCCACAAGATGAATAAAGTCTCCACAGAGCAATGACAATCCACTTGTTATCATTTCTTCACCACCCTAGTCCATTCCTTCATACTTAGCAAACACTCACCGCTGAATTGATATTCACTCCCTGGGGAATTGTGCTCTTCCAGGTGATGCCATGCTTTCCATGATGCCATGACTATCTAAGCCTCCAACACTATTAAAAATGTTGCTTTAATAAGGAACTATCTGTTGAATATAGACAGGAACATAATACAGTTATTACTAGGGACTGGATTTTTAGGTTTTTAAAAACACTGTTTTATGTTTTCCATTGGGTGAAATAGTTTTTTTTTAGGTTTTTTGTCCAAAATATCGTTTTCGGGTAGAATAATTGGTTTAATGAATTTGAATGTGCTACATAGGATTGAATACATAATACTTGTAAAGTTTAACTTCACAAAATTGACTTAAATTTGTGTAAACTTGCTTTAAGACAATATTATACAATTGAAGAAAGAATGCATAAACAATCAAAAGAAGCAGTGAAAATAAGATTGCCTCACATTTACTGGTTATAGTTTATCACTAAATATCTTTCAAGATTCTCACCAGTGAAGTTCTTCCTGTTATCTCTTACAATTGGTTAATAGTTAATACTGTATCTAGACACTACCCTTCTCAGGATTCGAATCCGATGCTTCTAATTTAGTGAGTAAAATACTTTATGGTTGGATGTGGATAATGTGAAACTGATTATTTTCCTTTTTTCGGTTGTTACGCATGCTAACCGCACAACAGATCAACTAGGGACGAAAACTTCCCCCTTTTCTAGAAAGGTAAATAATACTTGTTTCTGGCAGGCTTGACAAAATATTACTTTGCCATCTGTCGCGAAATTCAGATCGTCGCCAAACCACTGCCGTTACAAACTCGATTTCATTTGTTTCGGCATAATTAACACGTCTTCTTAAAACTCACAGTATGACCACTCAGTATGAATAATAGGGAAGTACTAAAGGCAAACAAAAAACAATCGCTTTAAAACACAGAAATCTATATCCTTGTTCATACACGGCAACAATCGTTGTTCGTACGAACATTTTAAATGCCGGTAATCTTTTCCTCTCTTGATACTGTCCAAACTAGACGACAATGGGTTGAATGAAACGCTGGTGGTATTAATTTCTACCCGACAAAAATTATTCTCTCCCTGCAAAATGTCGATTTCTCAACTGACAAACAAAAAAGACAAAAAAAGGAACCTAAATTAGATATTTTAGGTTTTATATCCCGTTTAAGTATATTTAGGTTTTTATACCCCATTTAGGTATTTTTAGGTGCCACAGAATTTATGTGGGTGAATCCTATGGACATGATTCGAAAAAGTGTATGAGCGCTTTTTGTTTTGAAAGTAAGGGAAAAAATAGGTAAAAACCTACGAATCCTGTCCCTAGTTATTACCGCAAATCAATAAAATAGCCACCAACTTGAAGTCGTTATGGTCCTATGTTTCTATTAAACTCTTTCAGCCGAGTTCTTTCGCTAAAGAGTTAGACATATAAGACCACTTTTGTAATAGCAACGCTTAAAAGAGTCATGACCACACACGTCATCTACACACCATCAGCAGAGTTAAGGGCTAAATACCAAGAACCTAGGGTCACATTTCTTGGAAATGGAACCAGATTTCCATGAGTCTGGAGAAGGGGAAGCTTAACTGCTTGGCAGTTTGGGGTACCAAAAATAAGATCTTATGTCCGGTTATGCATTTAAGGCAATGTGTGTAGAAAATTTAAACAAAATCGTCGCCAATTTTCGTTTCACAATCCAAATATCATTATTTGTGATTTCATACGATTTTTCGTTCTCGAACACTGACAGACACACACACACAGAGACATGTTTCTGGAAATTGCATTTCTGGATTCAGTGGACCCCAAAACGTGTATTTATGTTAAAAACTCGACAAGGAATTACAGTGTCGTACACATTACTTTCTCTACCTATGGAATGAATATCAAATTCTTAACAATGTAACTTATCAACATAAATGATAATAAAATATATTCATTCTTTTCTTACATATTTATCCAACCATAATTTATATTCCATTGTATTATTACAGTACGATTCATTGATTTATTCAGTTGAATTTATTTTTGATAATTGCAGATAGGGTGTTCTTATCTCAGCCTAGAATATTATTAAGGTATTGTTTTATTGTGAACAATGTGACTTTGGATTTGTATAAAACAGCAGTCTGCCTCTTGAACCTCACCACAGTTCTCCTGAATTCTCAAGTCTTCAGCGCCTACAGAAGAAGCAAAGCTTGATGGTAAGAGAGAATTTATCTGAGTTATTTAAAACTTAATAGTTTCCACTTACAAATAAGTTGCATTACGATAACACAGAACTGTACATGCAAATATATTTAGCATTAGTGTATCATATTTCATATAGCTCCCAGTGTTGAAGCATAGGGGCTGGAAGAGGAAGTTACTGTAACCTATTTGAATTTTGTTACGTTTATTTTTCAAAAGAGGGCAGAGTGGCAGGTGGTAAGCCCATCGCCTCACAACCCCCCCCCCGGAAACGAAGGTATTACTTGGACATAAAAGGGACGAGGAATTTTGTCTAGAAACTCTCATTTAGGCTTGGTATTCTTCTATGTGCCATAAATCTACTAGTTTTGCCCCCAGCTTAAAGTCCATAACGCAGGACTTTTAAATTCAGGGTTTTTACATCCTAAAAAATCAACTGACCGCGGCCGGGTTTGATCTACAGGCTGGAACGCTACCAACTTTAGCATGAGAGTTGAATGAAATTATTTCTCTCATAAAGAACTCTGATAGACTTCTTGCTATAGTAAATTTAAGCTTTCAAAATGCAGTTTAAAGGGAATCTATATTATGTATAATTGGATATAAGCCGAAATATTAAGCACATTTTAAAGATATACCGGATGTTCCCGAAATGCCGTCCATTGGAATAGGCAACACAAACGACTATACTAGGAGCGGTGTGAAACCACTATTATTGTATCGTTACTAACTAAAAAGTAGAACTAGTTTTTGCCGTTCCATTTTTATTTAAAAGTTCAGGATTGCTAACAATGTCCACACGTACGAGACAAGTGTATTTGCTGTAGGGCCTACTGACATTCAGATTTGTTATAGCGATCTGACAGACACACGGTATGTTTATTGGTAAATGTTTAATAAGTGTACCCTAGTAATTATTACTATACCTAGGAGTACTAAATATATTGACCCGCATAGAGCATTGTAATAATAATAATAATAATAATAATAATAATAATAATAATGATAATAATAACAATAATACAAATAACAATGCTTCTGGAACATTACGATCCAAAACATCTGGATACATCTGTTATGTACGGCTATGATCTACAACAGTTCCGATTTCAAATCCCGTACCTGTCTGGAATTCTGTCCTCATTTCGAAGCTACTCTCCACGAAATGTGGTCCTAGGATGTTCCTTTCAGGTAAAAGATAGTGGTTCCCTCGTACTAGGGCTTCCTACGTAAAGAGTAAGGCAACGATGGTTCGATTAGTTATGCCTTTAAGGATTATCACAACCTATTCTGACAAACACACACCACTAAACGTAAAGGCAACAACTCATAACTTACATGATATAATTCGTACCGCCCCTGTAATATGCACCCAACAATACCGGCGCAAGATGCCCTTTTACATATACAATGAGTAACCTCAAGATGCGAACGCCAATTTGCGAACACCCGGTATACCATTGAAATATTTTCCGGTGTTCTCCTGAGTATTTACATTTAGGATTGTAAACCCTAAAAAATAGAGCAAGGTCCGCAATTCAAGTCCCAGATACAGAAACATACCCCATTCCTTTATATATATATGAAACAATTAAATATCAAGGTAACGAACTACGCAAAACTCGTGCAACGCCGGGTATACCAGCTAGTAGAATATAAATGGAAATAGTTGTACTCACAAACTGATCGGAGGGTTGGCGAACATGGAGTTTTGAAAAGTCACGTCTCTGGCTTTCCATGAAAAACTAATAGCTATTGAGATCGCGGTTTGGGTATTTCCAATGTTGTGGTAATAAAATACATTGTATTACAATCAAGGGCGCCCATACCCGGGGGCAGGGGGGGGCCGCGGCCCCCCCCTAGCTCTCAGGGAAAGGAAAAAATTCAATATTAATAATTATAGTCTGTTTTTTTCTTTTAAGACAATTATTTGAAAGTCAGTAGAGACATAAGTTTGCAGAAGTTTTACCATATCGACACCATGGAAGCAGAATCCACACTGGATTAGAAAAGGGGATCCTGGGGGTTTGGACCCCCAAAAATCAAAACCTAAAATTCTATTTTTGTATTTAAAAAAAATTAATAAATTAAACAATTTTTGTGGGTGTGTCAAATATGATATAGCAGTTATTTTGTTTCCATAACATAATGAGTAGGCCTGTTATTTCCATTGTTCTTTGTGTTATTTAACTTTTCTTATAAATGAGTATTATAACTTAGGTTTGTTTAAGTTCGCATGTCTAGAGTATGGTAAACAAATTTCCTAACTAGTTTTTCAGAGCTAAAATAGCGTAAAATGTTATTTTAATTAGTTCAATATTTAAAAATTTTCCGGGGGTGGACCCCCGACTTAGGTAATGATGTCTTGTTTACGTTGGTATGTCTTAGGGTATGGTAAATAAATTTCTTAACTAGCTTTCAGGGCTAAAATAGCATAAAATGTGATTTTCATTAGTTCAGTATTTAAAAATCTTCCGGGGGTGAACCCCCGACTTAGGTAACAATTTCTCGTTTAAGTTGGCATATCTTAGAGTATGGCAAATAAATTTCCTAACAAGCTTTCAGGCCTAAAATAGCATAAAATGTGATTTTCATTAGTTCAGTATTTAAAAATTTTCCAGGGCTAACCCCTGACTTAGGTAACAATTTCTTGTTTAAGTTGGCATATCTTAAAGTATGGTAAACAAATTTAATAACTTGTTTTTCAGAGCTAAAATAGCGTAAAATGTGATTTCAACTAGTTCATTATTTAAAAATTTTCCAGGGGTGGACCCCCGACTTAGGTAACGATTTCTTGTTTACATTGGCACGTAAACAAATTTCCTAACTAGTTTTTCAGTGCTAAAATAGCGTAAAAAGTGATTTTAATTAGTTGAATATTTTAAATTTTTCTGGGGATGGACCCACGACCCCCTTGCTTGAGGGGTATTCCAAATCCCCTGCCACTTCCAATCCTCCCCGAAATTATTTTCTGGCTACTTCATTGTTGCACTTACATTATTATATTATTAATGTAATGTTACAAACTAACCCAAGAAGTTAAAGGGATAATAAATTAACTAAAAATTTGGCCCCCCCCTAGAAAATATCATATGGGCGCCCTTGATTACAATATATACCGACTATACAATCAGTTGCACAAAATGGACAATATAGATATTTTTAATACTAACAATAAGCGGTTTAAAAATATATGTGAAAAAAATTTGAAAATTTTAAAATAATAATTAATAAATTTTGCTCCATGTCATTTTCTTTACTTGAATCTTTCTGACATGTATATTTTCCTCCAAAACTATTATATTATTATTTGTTTTTTTCATATTATGTTCCCTTGTGTAATAGTCATATTGTTTTGTGTTTGTGTTTTTCTTTTCTGTGTGTTTTTTTTCTTCTTATTGTTGTAGCATTAGCTTAATTATTTTGAATGTCACTTGAATTTTTGAATCTGGTGTATTATGTAAGCGAGAATATTGTAATTGGGCATTAGCCTGTAATATTCTTAGTACAATAAATAAATAAATAAATACATTGTATTACTGTTATTACAGATGAAGTTGGCACTACTGCTGTTTGTTTTGGCCGCCTGCATGGCTGCTGGCTTTTGTACTATAACCCGTAAGTTTTTAATTTCCTTATAAGTTGGTCACAATCTGTAGATTTCATGCCAACGTGTCATCGGACTGTTTTCTTGCAGCTTATATGAGGTGCAGGTACGACTCCGACTGTCCTCGTGGGTACTACTGCCATAAAAGTGGGGGGCCAATTGGCGTCTGTAGAAAGAATGGATACTTGTATTACGACGCATACGACTACCAAGGACCACCTGCACCACAAGAGTGGTATTAGTACCATGGGGCAGATGAGCCGCCATATTGGCATTGAGACCACAATATGAATAAAGTCTCCACAGAGCAATGACAATCCACTTGTTATCATTTCTTCACCACCCTAGCCCTTTCCTTCAAGTGGACATCATATTTAGCAAACACTCACCGCTGAATTATTGATATTCACTCCCTGGGCAATTGTGCTCTTCCAGGTCCTTCATGATGTTATGCAGGCTTTGCAATACTAAGCCCTCTGGTTTTATACTCTGCAACGAGCAGAAGTGATTTTATCCACCCGCCATCACACAAGACTATTGACAACTTTACGCTTAATAATATCTACTATTATCTTTATAACTGTAAAGGAAGAGACTGTATTCAGTAATACTTTCTTATGAATTCACACTGTTGCACATAATTGCAAGAAAACAGTAAAACCAGTGAACAAAGTAAGTAAACGTACAATTACAAATAAGTTTTCATCAATTCGAGTTCTTGTTTTTAAACAATTTATTGTTTAGTGGTATCAGATAAGGGTTTCTTTTTGTAAAATTGTTATATAACCTTGGTCTGAAATGTGTACAATGTTTTTGACCTGCTTCTGTAGCACACTTTGGTTTCAAAAGAGGGGAGGTATTATACCTCCTTGTATTATACAGGGTGCGGCAAAACATCCTCCCTATTTTAAAGTTCAAATAAAAAACAGATGGATCAAAATAAAGAAGCTGTATTAACACGAATGATTCTATACAGTGGGAAGTTTCATGTTTTGAACAATGTGTCACTCAAGTGGTGCCTTTCACTTTCAGTGCATTGTTAAATGCGACTTCGGAAATTCTCCATCGTTCTAACCAACATTTCTTGAGGAATAAGACCAATCTCTTCGTGTATTGCATTTCTTAGGGCTGGCAAAGTCCTCGACCGATGTTTAAACACCTCAGCCTTAAGATATTCCCACAGAAAGTAATCGCAGGGTTTAAGGTCTGGTGATCGTGCTGGCCAGGGAATATCGCCATGTAAAGAAATTAAGCGTCCGGAAAACATCTGTCTCAGCACTAGGAGAGAAATCCGAGCTGTGTGAGAGGTAGCATCGTCCTGCTGAAACTATACCTCTTCAGTCGGCAGTGCATTGAGTCTTGGCGAAAAAAATGTGTTGATCATGTGAGTGTATCTTTCAGAATTTACTGTCACAGTAGCACCGTCCTCTTAAAAAAAGTAAAGACCAATTATCCCGACTCTTCCAACTGTGCACCATACAGTAACACGGTCGCTATGCAGAGGTTTTTCATGAAGCTCACGAGGGTTCTGTCCACTCCAATAACTGAAATTTTGCTTATTAACACATCCAGATAAGTAAAAATGTGCTTCAAACTAAAAAGGACCACAGCATCTTCTGGTACAGCTTCAGGGATGTTTGCACATGACCTCACACGATTTTCATAATCACGTTGACGCAATTGATATGATGAACCTTGCTATGAGAGCACGGAGACAGTATTAAGGTCTATTTACACTTAGTAGTGAGGTGAACTAATGTAATATACTGAAAACCCTAAATTCCCACTGTGTAGATATCATTAACATTAAAACAGTTTCTTTATTTTGATCCATTTGTTTTTTTATTTGGAATTTAAAATAGGGAGGATGTTTTGCCGCACCCTTTAGTAGTGATGTTGGGTTATGAATTTTTCATGATGTTTATGGAAATAATTTAATAAAGTGTAGGAGTTAATTGTTTTATATTCAATACGCCAAAATCTACCATATACAGTATAAACTTTTAGATGGATAGTCGATTGATCTCTTTAAACATATATTGATTATTCTTTTCTGTAACAAGGACAGTGGGCGGAGTGCAGTCTGACATATCCCACCCCATTCTATTATATTCCATATTGAGTATGAGTATCAAGTTCTTAACAATGTAACTTATCAGCATAAATGATGATAATGAAATATTTTTGATATTTCCTTATGTCTTTATTTATCCAACCGTAATTTATATTTAAATGTATTATTACAGTACGCTACATTAATTTATAGGCCTACTGTTTAGTTTGTTTCTGATAATTGCAGGTAGGGTGTTCTTATCTAAGCCTCCCATACAATTAAAGTATTTTTTTATTGTGAACTATGTGGCTTTGATTTTGTATAAAACAGGAGTCTGAAGTCTTGAACATCACCATAGTTCTCCTGAATTCTCAAGTCTTCAGCTCGTACAGAAGAAGCAAAACTTTGATGGTGAGAGAAAATTTATCACAGCTAATAGTTTACATTTACAAATAAGCTGCATTACGAAAACACAGAACTGTTAATTAATGTATTTTTAGCATTAGTGTATGATATTACATATTGCTCCCAGTGATGAAGCATAGGGCCTAGAAGTGGAGGTTAGAGTAACCTATTTGAATTTTGTTACGTTTACTTTTCAAGAAAGGGCAGAGTGACAGGTGGTAAGCCCATCGCCTCACAACCCCCTCCCCCCGGAAACTAAGGTATTACTTGGATGTGAAAGGGACGAGGAATTTTGTCTAGAAACTCTCATTTAGGCTTGGTGTTCTTCTATGTGCCGTAAATCTACGACTCGGGGCCCCCCCGGATTAAAATCTTTCCCGTAGGACTTTTAAATGCAGGATTTTTACGTCCTGAAAAATCGACCGCGGCCGGATTTGATTAGGCTGATATGCTACCAACTTTTGCATGAGAGTGGAATGAAATTATTTCTCTCATAAAAAAAACTCTTACATTTTAATTCTGCTTGTTTCTATACCCCATAGACTTCTTGCTATACTAAAGGGTTTTAAAAAATGCAGCTTAAATGCGGTTTGTATTATGTGAATTTGAATATAAGTTGATATATTAAATAAATATTCAAAATATACAGAATGTTCCCGAAATGCGAACATGGAGTTTTGTAAAGTCACGTCTCTGGCTTTCCATGAAAAACTAATAGCTATTGAGATCGCGGTTTGGTTATTTCCAATGTTGTGATGATAATGTACATTGTATTACTGTTATTAAGTGCCAGTATGGTACTTTATGAGATTGTGTGTGCGGGACGAAAAATGTCTGTCCGTCTGTCTGTCCGTCCGTCCGTCCGTGTGTCTGTACGCGCCATAACTCAAATACGCTTTATCGGATTTTCATGAAACTTGGTATACACATTTATAATGTCCATGGGAAGACCCCTATTGTTATTGAACCAAATCGGTTCACCGGTACCGGCATAAAACCCAATTTAGTGTTTTTATTTAAAAGCGCCATAACTCAAATACGCTTTATCAGATTTTCATGAAACTAGGTATTCGCATTTATAATGTCCATGGAAAGATGTCTGTTGATATTGGACCGAATCGGTTGGCCGGTACCGGAATAATGCGAAATTTAGTGCATTTTTATGGCATTATATAACAAAAGGCCCCATAACTCAAATATACTTTGTCGGATTTTCATGAAACTTGGTATACGCATTTATAACGTCCGTGGAAAGAAGCCTATTAATTTTGGACCTTATCGGTTGACCGGTACCAGAGTAACGACTAATTAAAGGTCACATGTTTTTTAATTTTTTTCTACCGGTATAATTTGACAGTTAACACTATTCCTTCACTTATGCTTATCAAACGAGACCGTCAAACTGACTGAGTTGGCAAATGGTAACGCCTTGGACTCGTATTCTGGAGGTCCCCGGACCAAATTCCGGTGCCGGCCGATTTGACATGGATTGTTTTAATTTAATTTTTATGTGAGTACGCGATTGTCAAGGTAGCACAGATCTGTAGTTCTGCTGACGCTGGTCGATTTTAATCTGAATAGAAAAACTTATTTTCTGCATATCATAATTGCAATTATAATTGATTCAACAAAAACATACTGGCACTTTGTTATATCAGTTTACCTGATTTTATTGCAGATGAAGTTGGTAGGCCTACTACTGCTCTTTGTTTTGGCCGTCTGCATGGCTACTGGCTTCAATAGATTCCGTATGTTTATAATTTTCGGACACAATTATTGGTCACAGTCATTAGATTCCTTGCACAGATGTAATCGGAAGGTTTTCTTTTGCAGCTCGTCGACCATGTAATCATAACTGGAACTGTTCTCCATGGTTCTACTGCCACAAGAAGCCAGGACAACAAAGTGGCGAATGTCGAGAAATAGGGAATGGTTGAGACCGCAATATAAATAAAGTCTCCACAGAGCAATGACAATCCACTTGTTATCATTTCTTCACCACCCTAGTCCATTCCTATAAATAAATTACTGATAAACAATACAATTAAGAATAAGACTGTGCAGTTCATGCAATTTATTTGTAAACGATGGGTTAACAAACATTATGTTTTAATTAATTTTTATCAAATATAGTATTTTGCGATACAAGTGCCGTAAGCGATGCATACGGATCGAGGAAAGAGTTTGAAAAAACGAGGCGCTCGCGCCGAGTTTTTTCAATTTTCCGAGATCCGTTATGCGCTTACGGCACGAGTATTGCATGGTATTTTTTTGCACGATGATTATTTATATCAATTCAATTATATTAATTATGATATTACCTGAAAATATTATGTAAATACATTCTTGAAAATAGATGTTTATTTCAGAAAGTGATTCGCATGTGTTTTTTGTTATGGGAACCGAATATTTGTCCTGGGGGGCCATGTCCATAAAGGCTTGTATTATGATGTGCCGTAAGTAAATTCTTACCGCACATAGCAACAAGATTGCGTGTGGGAATGTCAACTTACGATCCACGGCAACAACACTCGTAAGTACTACTAATTAGTTATGTCGTGCAAAAAATTATTTAAGGAAGCATTCACACCGAAGTAACGTAGCATGCGAGTCGCAAACTTGGATGCACGCTGCACGTTACTCATTTTAAATCCCAAATAAACAAGTTCAAGTCTTTACACCGAAATAGCGTGCCAATAATGAATCTCACAAAGTGCGACATTCATTTCTTCAGATAGATCTGGACTTAGTTCATGCGACGCTACTCGGGATGACGGCTGGGAGATCCAAAGGAAAAAGACCAATTGGAATACCTAGAAGTAGGTGGGAGGACAATATTAGAATAGAAGGGAAGTAGGATTTGCAAGGGATGGTTGGAATTAGAACAGAATGGGGTTGGATGGTGGGCACATGTAAGCCCATAAAGTAGATAATATACCTTAAGCTTGATTGAGAATTATTTATTTTCCTTGAGTAAGTAAGGAAGTATGTGTAAGTAGATGAGTTTTCAAATAAGTACTTCGAGAAAATGCTTTGCTACAAACGTCACACTTGAAAGGTTTTTCTTCCGTATGAGTAAGCAGATGTCTTTTGAGATCAAATCTGCGAGAATATGCTTTGTTACAGACATCACACTTAAAAGGTTTTTCTCCTGTATGTGTAAGCAGATGTATTTTGAGATCACAACTGAATGAAAATTCTTTGTTACAAACGTCACACTTGAATGGTTTTTCTCCTGTATGTGTATACAGATGTTTTTTTACCTGGGTACTTCGAGAAAATGCTTGGTTACAAACATCACACTTGAAGAGTTTTCTTTTCTCCTTATGTGTCAACAGATGTCTTTTGTGAGCGCCGTGTTTCCAAAATGCTTGGTTACACACATCACACTTGAAAGGTTTTTCTCTTGTATGTGTAAACAGATGTCTTTTGAGACAATTACTTTGATAAAATGTTTTGTTACAAAAGTCACACTTGAAAGGTTTTTCTCCTGTATGTGTAACCAGATGTCTTTTGAGTTCACAACTGCGAGAATATGCTTTGTTACAGACATCACACTTAAAAGGTTTTTCTGCTGCATGTGCCAACAGATGTGTTTTGTGAGCGCTATGTTTCCAAAATGCTTTGTTACATACATCGCACTTGAAAGGGGTTTCACTTGTATGTGTAAACCGGTGTTTTTTGAGATGAATACTTCGAGAAAATGGTTTGTTACAAACATCACATTTCAAAGCTTTATCTCTTGTATGTGTAAGAAGATGTGTTTTGAGATTCTTAAATCGTGCAAATCTTTTATTACAAACATTACACTTGAAAGGTTTTAAATCTTTATATGTAAGCAGACGAGTAACGAGATTTTCTTCTGTTCGGGTGTCACAATCACTTGTTTTGAAATTCGTTTTTATAAGAGAATCATATGATTGGAACTTTTTTTCACTAAGTATATGCTGAGTTTCTTTTTTTTATTTCAGAATATTCGGAAATATTTTTGTCCGAATCCAGTATATCTGAACTTCGAATTGTGTTGGATAACTGATAATCATTGTGTTCACACAGGGCATCAGAAGTCAGAGGCCTAATTTCATCATATTCATTATTTTCTTCATGAAAAGTTTCTGGAATTTTGCTGCACAACGTCGATGTTTCTGACTTCGGGATTTGGTGATCTGTTGCAATATCATCTGGATCTATATTCTCGCTTTTAATTTGGCGTATCTCCACGAAATTGAACTCCCCTACCTTATCTTCACTCTTAACAGCACATTCGTGTTTTACACATTCTGACTGGAAGTCTTCTTGTTTTATTTCTACTTCATCACATTTTGATGTTAGCTGAGTCTCCATTATGCAAAGTATTGTATTGATCTACACACGGAACTGATCTTCGACCTATTGAAACAGGGTTGCCAGATCAGAAACGTTATAATAGTCGTACCAATATTCGAAAATAGTCGTATGCTAGTTAAAACTGTCGTATCTACTTTCACGCTATGCTATTCTGAAGGAGTTCCATTTGTTAGTAATAATAATAATAATTTTATTATTGTCTATGTATTATAGTTTCAGACATTGTCCCATGGATGAAATAATAACATTAAATTACATCATAAAAATTCAGCATGATTAAAAAATAAATACAAGACTTATAATATCAATATAATATCAATACGAGTACAGGTATTTATTGATCAAGAAATGTTTGAGACTTTTCTTAAATTGTAAGAGAGAAGAGCCGCTTCAAATTATCATGGGAAATCAAGAATTAGAGAACGTGAACCAGTTCAAATACTTAGGAAGTGTACTGACGAAAGATGCCTATTGCACCAAGGAGATAAGATCAAGAATTGCCATGGCCAAGAAAGCATTTATGAAGAAGAGAACTCTGCTAACTAGTAGTCTGAACCTAGAGCTACGTAAAAACCTGGTGAAGTGTTATATTTGGAGTATTGCTTTGTATGGATCAGAGACATGGACTTTGAGGAAATTAGAGAAGAAATATTTAGAAAGTTTTGAAATGGGGTGCTGGAGACAGATACAAAATATAAAGTGGATGGACATGGTGACAAACGAAGAGGTTCTGAGTAGAGTGGGTGAGAAGAAGTCAATCATACACACAATTCGTCAGAGGAAAGCAAACTGGGTTGGGAACATTCTCAGAAGGAACTGCTTATTACATGATGTCGTAGAAGGAAGATTGGAAGGTACAACTAGACTTGGAAGAAGAAGAATTCAGCTGTTGGACGATTTAAGGGAAAAGCGGAAATATTGGATGCTGAAGGAGGAAGCAGAGGATAGACAGTTTTGGAAAACAAAATTCGCGTACCAAGTTTGAAAACCTGCCGGAAGGCAGAATACTTACTACTACTACTACTTCTAAAGGTAATTTGTTATACCAGTATATTCCACTATTGAGAGGAAAATTTTGTTTAATTTTCAGCTGAACATGGCATCTATTCATGTTGTTACAAGTCCTGGTTTGATGGGTAAGAATTACACTATTGAATTTTATTTTATTTCCATTATTTCTAGCCAAAAGAATTACATTAAATATATATAAACCAAATACAACTTCTACGCATAAAAATATCCGCTCTTTCTGGTTGCTTGATGATCCAAATGTTGCATTCTTTTCATTCTTAAATATATTTAATCAAAGTCTTGATATTTGCTGTCCAAAGCGTACAATTAATTTGAAAGATTTTAAAAGTTCTTGTTTTAACTGGTAAACACCCTACTTGAAAGATCTGCATATTAAAATTAGGGCTGCTCACACCATATGGAAACGTACCAACTCCGATGCAGCTTTTAATGTGTACAGTTTACTTACTTACTCAATGGCAATAGACAATTCCTCAGCAAGTTAAATGAATATTATCCGTTTTATGGAATCCGAAAGTTCATTGCCGCGCTTACCTGAGCCCGACATTCAACCCTATTCTGTGTTAACTCCATCCAATCATCCCTCGCAAATCGTACTTTTTTTGTTTAATTTTCAGCTGAACATGACTTCTATCATGCATGTTGTTACAAGTCCTGGTTTGATGGGTATGAATTTCTCTGTTGGATTTTATTTTATTTTGTTTTAACTGCATGAACCGCATTTAGGCTACGGCTCAGTGCGTATTCGCTTATTACGACATTTCGCATAAAACAACGAATTTTTACAACTTTTCGGAGAAATGGCAAGATCCTACGCTACAGGGGAATTTAATATATCTAAGTTTAGTCCAATCAGTTATACAATATGGAATAATAGGATGGGGTGGGATATGTCAGACTGCACTTCGCCCATTGTCGTTGTTGCAGAAAAGAATAATCAAGATATGTTTAAAAAAATCAATGGACTATCCATCTAAAAGCTTATATAAAGATTTTGACGTATTGAATATTAAACAATTATACTCCTACACTTTATTAAATTATTTCCATAAACATCATGAAAAGTTCATAACACGAAATCACTACTATAATACAAGGAGGTATAATATATCTTGTCCTCTTTTCGAACCAAAGTGTGCTACAGAAGTAGGTCTAAGGCATAGTATAAATTTCGGACCAAGGCTGTACAACAATTTTACTAGAAGAAACCCAAATATGATACCACTAAACAATAAATTGTTTAAAAAAAGAGTACTCGATTTGATTAAATCTAACTTGTAATTGTACTTTTACCACTTTTTTATGTTAATCATTTACAACTGTAAATTTTTAATTTTTAACATTGGGTATTTTGTTTGTAACTCTGTTATGTTACTGTAATTTATTTTTTCGTATCTTTGTTCATGCATTTATTTCATATAAGCAATCTTATTTATTTTTATTCTTATTTTTTACCTAAAACTATAATATGTATGTTTTTTTAATATAATTTTCAAAATATAATTTTAGTATGACTGAACTGACCCCGAACACGAGCTATGCTCATGCGGGACAAATAATACTCTTTTCAAATTGTACAAATTGTGTGTATATTATTTGTATTTGTAATAATTTTGTATCAATTTGTATTTTTTAATTTGTAATAAACTTAATTTGTAATTTGTAAAAAATCTTGAATGATAATATTTTACTATCGGTTCCCAACAAGAAGACATTAAATTATCATGTGTAATTAAAAATGCCCAACCAAAATAAATACCTCACCTTTTACATACATTTAATCTTTCTATAACGTTACAAACAAACGAATCAAACAAAGCGTGGTGATTAAATTCGAAGCGTTCAACAAACATTGGATGTGTTCTGTTTTTATCTTTCTCCTCCTGCAGATGTTTTTCTTTGGCACAGTAACAGGCGGGCTAGTTCCGTAATAGGCCTACCTGCTCGCAAAAAAAAAAAAAAAAAAAAAAAAAATATATATAAATAATAATAATAATAATAATAATAAATAAAAATAATAAATCCTAATACTAAGTATATGGTCATGAAACGTCAAAATAATGCTCTACGAAATATTAGAATAGCCTATAAATTGTTTGAACAAGTGGATAACGATACAAATAATATTAAGGCCGAAGTTAAGTGTCGACTAAAATCAGGAAAAGCCTCCTTTTTCCAGTTCAGAAACTCTCATCTTCTCGTCTTCTGTCCAGAAATCTAAAAATAAAAATGTATAAGACAATTATTCTGCCAGTTGTATTACATAAATGTGAGACACGGTCGCTTACTCTTGGGAAGAACATGATCTGTGTTCGAAAACAGGGGGCTTAGGAAAATATTTGGACCTAAGAGAGATGAAAATGCGGACCGGAAAAAAAAAAAAAACTGCATAACGACGAGCTTCGTAACATAACCCGCCACTGAATATAGGAGGGAAATTAAATCACAGATAATGAAATGAGCTGGACATGGGGGAGGAAAGACATATCTCAAAGATATTGAAGGAGAGACCCGAAGGCAAAAGACCGTTTGGAAGACCTAGACCCAAGTGGGAGGTCAATATTAGGGAACATTTAAGAGAAGTAAGATCTGCGAGAGATGATTGGTTGGAGTTAGCACAGAATAGGATGGAATGGCGGGCTCAGGTAAGCGCGGCAATGAACCTTGGGGTTCCATAAAATAGATAATATTCCTTAACTTGCTAAAGAATTGTCTATTGACATTGAATATGAGCAACTTAAATTGTACTTCTGGATTCGGACGACTTCAAAATGTGTATTTGCCCGTATATTAAAAACGCGACATGGAATTACTTAGTCGTACACAATACTTTCTCTACCTATAGTACATATGGTATGAGTATCAAGTTCTTAACAATGTAGCTTATCAACATAAATGAAGATAATAAAATATTTTTATTATTTTCTTATATCTTTATTTATCCAACCGTAATTTATATTTCAATGTATTATTACGGTACGCTACATTAATTTATTCTCTTTATAGTCTAAGATCCGGTATAAGAAATATATACCCTCATCTGTTATTTAATGATGATATTGAATTTTTGTTAGATAATATATACATCGATACATCGCAAATGGGTTGCCTAGCCAAATTGCGTACCGATGCTGTTAAATAATAACAATTCTAATTAAATTTTTTCGATAAACTTCCCCCATTTGTTATTTATAAAAATCGAGCATTAGCTGAGAGAATATGCCCCAAGGAATTGAAAAAATAAAGGTTGCCTACTTTTCCCTCTGCCCAACTACGGAGTTGTCAGGTACAAACAGGTGAGTAAGCGTTGTTAATATACCCTCATCAGTTATTTAAATTATTATTACATCAAATCATAGGCGTAACCAGGCCGACCATATGGGGGGGGGTTATAACATCGGCGGGGTCTGGGGGGTATAAAATACCCCCAGGGAGGGGGGGTCCGGGGGTCCTCCCCCGGAAAAATTTGAAAATTAAGATGCAAAATAACGAGTTTTAAGCTTCCGGGGATCCACCCGCGGAAAATTTTAAAAATTAAGATGCAAAATAACGAGTTTTAAGCTTCCGGGGTTTCCCCGGAATATTTTAAAAATTAAGACGCAAAATAACGAGTTTTAAGCTTCCCACGCTTTATACATGTATTAAGTAATTTATGGGCAGACTTAAAAACGTTATACAATTTTCCTTTTTTTAATCAATGGGGGGGGGGGGTTCAAACCCCCAAACCCCCCCCCCCCCTCGGTACGCCTATGCATCAAATGAAAGGTTATTTTATTCTCAATCCAACCGTATTAGGTTGCCTTAGCAAAAGATGTATCAAATCCATGGTTGCCTAGATTTTAGATGTAAAGTTTTCAGCGCGACCATAGAGACTGACAGTAAGAAAAGAGTTACGACAGACAAAAATGTAGCGAGTCAGGAGTGCGCCCGCCCGTTGTAAATAAACATGCTCTTGCGTACAACGGTATCGATATTGAAATAATAGACGGTTTTTACTACTCGTATGTCATCTATGCCGCAGACATTTGACAATGTTGCTGAATCGTAGTGCCGATTTTAGAAAAAAGCGAAGGAATTCTTCCGAGAACTGCAAATATACCAGTACGATTGGGTTGGACCATCAATCTTTATACGTCCCGATTTCCTCATACAGCCAGCCAGTAAGCATAACGACTTGATAGGGTTTGTAGCTAATACTGTATACTACATCATAAAAAATCACGGGAACATCGACCTAGAAATGTACCATGATTTTATGAGGAGAGCGAGGTGGAAGGAATTGAGGACACGCAGACAGAAAAGGAAGGATTAAGTGAATATAAGTAATAGAACGCAAAAAAAAAAAGTGTATTATTCAGTGTTTACGTTTGGACTCTGTTGATGACACGGACATGGAATTTTGCTGTTTGACAAATAGAGTTTAGTTCATGTGTACTGTGGCAGCTATTATTTACCTTAAGGACACAAAAAAAAACTATAAAAGATTGAGCTCTAAATAATTATATTATATTCTTTAATGTGAATTGTAGTGACATATTGTCGCAATAAAAAAAATAGATTGGTAAAAAAAAAAAAAAAAAAAAAAAATCTTAATAATATTTTGCTGAACTAATGCCTCTGATGTACACATAATTTCTGATAGGCACATAATACCCTCTATCAAAGACTGTGAACGTCAAAGTCGGCTGGAGCCTATGTCATCCAAGGACTTGTTCAACCAAGACCTAGCGATTTTCTAGGAAATCTAAAAAATTACCGTTTCAAAAAGCCCTGGTACAATTCTTGGCTAGATACTGGGCAAATGATAATTTTTTATAACGGTTGGAGAACACTGTTTTTTCTTACCATACAGTCAGAAATCACGTCGTGAAACGTGAAGAAGATTATTTATGTCAACGTGAAGAGGCAGATGTATTAAAAGCGCCACCTAGTTCGAAAATATTGGTCAAAGCGAATTATACCGATGTCTTGGTAATTTTACTGGCCAATATTCAGAAAGTTCCGCAGACTCAATTTTGGTTGGCGGGTTCATCGTCAAAGAAAAACAATAAGGAAGATCTTGATTGCGTTAACTGTACTGAGCCGGCAATGAAATAGGGTCCTACTTTATGCCTGGGTCTGCCAGCTTTCCACGCATTTACGGGCTGTGATTACACAGCTACGTTTTATAACAAAGGGAGTCAAGCCTTTTCAAACATTTTCAAGAAGAACGGATTTCCAGAAATATTCGCATCATTGACGGACCCAGTAGATGTACTCGTCGAAGAGAAAATTCAACGTGTTCAGGAGTTTACTGCCCTTCTTTATGGGATCAAGCAATGTTTTATTAGGTTTGTTCGCAAAGCAAATCCGTGACTGCTTGAGAATTGGTTGTACTGCGCATGTCCAGTCTGTAACTTACCCGTGATTTGCACTTTGCGAACGGTTACAAGAATTTGGAATCGATAGTTTCTGCGTTTAATCGATATGATATGCAAATAAAATACATATTTCCCTTTAACATGTTGTACATGCAATATACATCGGCAATATAAACTATATTTTGGGAAACTTTTAATTATCTTCCATTATTCATACATATAAGTAGCCTATGCTTATAAATTTGGAGCAAGGATTTGGAGGGAGGAGTCAGGCGCGTGAAAATAGGTTACTGCGCATGTCTCTGATAACAATTCATGGTAGAGCCTGCAAATTTTTCTTATAGTACAGAAACTGTCCGTGAGAGCTTTGCGAACAGAAGATTGAAATCAGAATCACGGATTCTCGCTTTGCGAACGCGTGTGGAGAAAGAGCGCATGCGCGAACGATTTGTTCCTTGTTTCTGACTGCTTTGCGAACAAACCTAATATCAAAGACGCTAGATATCAGCTGTTCAAAAGAAAGAAAAAAAAATATATGAAACGAACAAACACCAAGAGCTTTTTATGAAGAAGATTATGGGCATCAACTCCAATCTTATCCCATGTATGCTGGCTGGATCTCACTCAAACATAAAACTTTGCGCACAATCTATGTAAATTCAATGTGGCTTCATGCAATTGATGCATGCTGCGTCAAACTAAATCCTGAAGGTTGCGGTTGGTTTTTGGATAGCTATTTGTAGTCACCGTGGATCGTAGGGGAACCAACACCCTTACACGTTGAGGATATACTCAGAGAGTCAAAACAAAAAGAAAACGATGAAAAATTAGAATTAGATTGTGACATAGGCACTTCTGACGAGTCAGAATCAGAATAATTTTTTTATATAAAACCTTTTCACTAACATATTTCGCTATTGATAAATTTATGTATGAATAAAAAAAATGTTGGTATCATTATGTGATATTTAATCTGACTTTCGCCAGTATTTAATCCGCGCTTACACGATCGGAAAATTCGCCCCTTGAAAGATGTACCTTTTGAACAGAAAAACGTATTATTTCATAATTATGTATAGTCGCTGATAAATAAATGTGTGAGTGAAAATAATTTGATATCATTGTTAATATTTAATCTGACTTGATTCCAATATTTGATCAATGGAACGCGCTTACACTATCGGGAAAATC
This sequence comes from Ectobius pallidus, assembly GCA_964059195.1. Classification (NCBI taxonomy): domain Eukaryota; kingdom Metazoa; phylum Arthropoda; class Insecta; order Blattodea; family Ectobiidae; genus Ectobius; species Ectobius pallidus. The sequence goes on from CAXKWD010000001.1 coordinate 220,473,036, forward strand.
TTCTTTGAAAAGAACTCTCTGCATCTTGGTCTGTCGCATGGAGTTACGCGCGCACCGCTTCTCTGTCACTCTCTACGCTCGCGCTGAAAACTTTACATTTAAAATCTAGGCAACCATAGATTTGATACACCTTTTGCTAAGGCAACCTAATACGGTTGGATTGAGAATAAAATAACCTTTCATTTGATGTAATAATAATTTAAATAAAATCAGGTAAACTGATGTAAAAAAGTGCCAGTATGTTTTTGTTTAATCAGTTATGACTGCAATTATGATATGCAGAATATGTTTTTTTTAAAATTGATTTCCAAGTTAAGCTCCAGATTTATTCATTAAGCAGGGCTTACGGAAGAAGAAAGGGCTACAATCTCGGCCACCTGGGTCATTTTAACGGTCTAGTTGGATAAGCGCATGTAAATCAATATGTTTTTTGTCATAGCTACCTGTATTTTAATTTCCAAGGCCTTATAAGATCACAGTAAAACAATAGGCTATGTTGTCAAGATAACTGATTTTCATTTTTTAAAATAAATTCTTTCGAATACGTATATTACCATAAAATAGGCACTAAATTGAGCATTACTCCGAAACAGGTCAACCGATTTTATCCATTATGAATAGACGTCTTCCCATGGACATTATAAATGTGCATACCAAGTTTCATAAAAATCCGGTAAACCGTATTTGAGTTACCGCGTCTTTAAAATATACACTAAATTGGGTTTTACTCCGGTACCGGTCTACCGATTTGGTCCAATATCAGTAGACGTCTTTCCACGTACATTATAAATGGGTATACAAAATTTCAGGAAAATCAATAAAGCATATTTGAGTTATCGCGACTTCTTATATATTAACATAAAAACACTAAATTGGGCATTATTCCGGTACTGGCCAACCGATTTGGTCCAATATCAATTCCCATGGACATTATAAATACGTATACGAAGTTTCATAAATATCCGATAAAGTGTAGGCCTATTTGAGTTATTGCGCCTTTAAAGTAGACACTAAATTGGGTTTTACTCCGGTACCGGTCAACAGATTAGGTTCAAATTCAATAGAGCAATTCTCATGGACGTCATAAATGGGTATACCAAGTTTCATGGAAATCCGATACAGCGTATTTGAGTGATGGCGCCTTTCTATTAGAAAGGCGCCATAATCTATTAAAATAGGCACTAAATTGGGCATTACTCCGGTACCGGTGAACCGATTTGGTTCAATATCAATAGGGTTTTTCCCATGGACATTATAAATGTGTTTTCCAAGTTTCATGAAAATCCGAAAAAGCGTATTTGAGTTATGGTGCGTACAGACACACGGACAGAAGGACAGACATTTTTTCGTCCACCACACAATCTCATAAAGTACCATACTGGCACTTAATAACTGATGAGGGTATATTAACAACGCTTACTCACCTGTTTGTACCTGACAACTCCGTAGTTGGGCAGAGGGAAAAGTAGGCAACCTTTATTTTTTCAATTCCTTGGGGCATATTCTCTCAGCTAATGCTCGATTTTTATAAATAACAAATGGGGGAAGTTTATCGAAAAAATTTAATTAGAATTGTTATTATTTAACAGCATCGGTACGCGTTTTAGCTAGGCAACCCATTTGCGATGTATCAATGTATATATTATCTAACAAAAATTCATTATCATCATTAAATAACAGATGAGGGTATATATTTCTTATACCGGATCTCGCACTATTAATTTGTTTCTGATAATTTCAGATAGGGTATTCTTATCTAAGCCCCCATACAATCAAAGTGTTGTTTTATTGTGGACTATGTAGCTTTGGTTTTGTATAAAACAGGAGCCTGAAGTCTTGAACCTCACCACAGTTCCCCTGAATTCTTAAGTCTTCAGCGCCTACAGAAGAAGCAAAACTTGTTGGTGAGAGAGAATAAATTTATTTTAATAGTTTCCATTTATAAATAAGTTGCAGTACGAAAATACAGAACTGTTCATTAATATATTTCTAGCATTAGTGTATCATATTTCATATAACTCCCAGTGATAAAGCATAGGGCCTTGAAGTGGAGGTTACTGTAGCCTAACCTATTTTAATTTTGTTACGTTTATTTTTCAAGAGAAGGCAGAGTGGTAAGCCCATCGCCTCACAACCCCCCCGCATAAACTAAGGTATTACTTGGACGTGAAAGGGACGAGGAATTTTGTCTAGAAACTCTCATTTAGGCTTGGTGTTCTTTTATGTGCCGTAAATCTACGACTCGGGCCCCCCAGATTAAAATCCCTCCCGATAGAACATTTAAATACAGGATTTTTACGTCCTGAAAAATCCATCGACCGCGGCCGGGTTTGATCTATAGGCTGGCACGCTAGCGACTTTATCATGAGAGTGGAATGTAATATTATTTCTCTCATAACTAACTCTGATATTTTAATTCTACCACTTTCTATACCCTATAAACTTCTTGCCACAGTAAAGCATTTTAAGAAATGCAGCTTAAATACGGTATATATTATTAGAATTTGAATATAAGTTGATATATTAAGCATATATTCTAAATATACCTAATGTTCCCGAAATGGGAACATGGAGTTTCGAAAAGTCACGTCTCTGGCTACTTTGCTTTAAACAAATAACTAATAGCTATTGAGATCGCGGTTCGGGTATTTCCAATGTTGTGATAATAATAATAATACACATTGTATTACTGTTATTGCAGATGAAGTTGGTACTACTGCTCTTTGTTTTGGTCCCCTGCATGGCTACTGGCTTCTGGAGACATCGTAAGTTTGTAATTTTCTTAACAGTTGGTCACAATCTGTAGTTTTCATGTTAAGATGTAATCGAACTGTTATCTTTCAGCTTTTCGGCCTATAAAATGCCTCGATAACGCTGACTGTCCTATCGGGCAATTCTGCACCGGGCAGCCTCCATTTGGCATCTGCACGACACCTGAAGGGTTCCCTGTACCACCACAATGGTATTAGTACCAAGGAATAACTGAGCCGCCAAAATGGTATTGAGACCACAATATGAATAAAGTCTCCACAGAGAAAAGGCAATCCACTTGTTATCATTTCTTCACCACCCTAGTCCATTCCTTCAAGTGGACATCATACTTAGCAAACACTCACCGCTGAATTGATATTCTCTCCCTGGGGAAGTCTGCTCTTCCAGATCCTTAATGATGTTATGCAGGCTTTGCAATACTCAGCCCTCTGGTTTTTGGTTAATATACTTTGCAACGAGCAGAAGTGATTTCATCCACCCGCCATCACACATGACTATTGTCAACATGTAATGCATAATAATATCTACGCTTATGTTTTTAACATGTAAAGGAAGAGGCTGTATTCACTAATACTTGCTTATGAAATCAGACCTTTGCATATAATTTCAAGAAAACAGTAAAACCAGTGAACAAAGTGAGCAAACGTACAATTACATATAAGTTTTCATTAGAAGAGTGAAGTTTTCTCGGGCAGTCAGCCAGGTGTTTGCGTCAATTAAACCCGACGTTTCGGAGGCCAACGATGCCTCCATCTTCAAAGGCGTTGAAGATGGAGGCGCCTTTGAAGATGGAGGCAGCGTTTGCCTCCGAAACGTCGGGTTTAATTGACGCAAACACCTGGCTGACTGCCCGAGAAAACTTCACTCAGCTTTTGCGCCAGGAAAACCTCAGATCTTAAGTTTTCATTAATTCGAGTACATGTTTTTTTAAACAATTTATTGTTTAGTGGTATCACATTAGGGTTTCTGTTTGTAAAATTGTTATATAACCTTGATCGGAAATTTATACATTGTTTTTGACCTGCTTCTGTAGCACACTTTGGTTTCAAAAGAGGGCAAGTGATATTATACCTCCTTGTATTATAGTAGTGATGTTGGGTTATGAATTTTTCATGAAGTTTATGGAAATGATTGAATAAAGTGTAGGAGTTAATTGTTTTTATACTACTACTACTACTACCAAGAACCACCAAAATGGAATTAGTACCAAGGAGAACCTGAGTGGCCATATTGATATTGAGACCACAAGATGAATAAAGTCTCCACAGAGCAATGACAATCCACTTGTTATCATTTCTTCACCACCCTAGTCCATTCCTTCAAGTGGACATCATACTTAGCAAACACTCACCGCTGAATTGATATTCACTCCCTGGGGAATTGTGCTCTTCCAGGTCCTTCATGATGTTATGCAGGCTTTGCAATACTAAGCCCTCTGGTTTTGTTTAATATAGCTACCTTGCAACTAGCAGAAGTGATTTTATTCACCCGCCTTCACACATGACTATCGCCAACTTGTACGATTAATAAGATCAAGTAAACTGATATAACAAAGTGACATATGGAGTTAATAGGCCATATTTATATAAATTACGATTAAACACAATGTGTACACTCAAAAGTTTTCGTCATTTGCGTAGTATGAGAGTGGTAGAGGTAAATCATTTCCGTAACATCTCTGGGATCTGTTATGGGTAGGTTGAGTGCGAGTCTGGAGTCTAGCACCCAGCTGACTCCCCGCCCCTTCCTCCAAACACTTCGCCAACGAACAGGCGAGACCATCGGAACAGGTTTCAGAGCACAAGAGGCGCCTTTTTCAAATAGCAATGGTCAATCTACAATACTTATTTCTCATACCGTATTTAATTTTTTGTCGTAACTGAAATAAAACTGTCGTCTTTACTAGCTGTTGTTCAAATAGTTTTCACCTCTGTTTATGCCGTGAGCCTATCTATTCGTATTTCTGAAGTGCCAACAGCCAGCCACCTTTTACCGGTGTAAGGGGTTTTAAGCCGAAAATACGAAGTATGAAAGAAAGAAAAAATCATAAAATCGTATACGATACTTACTAAATTAATTCATTAAAGTTTCTTTAATAGTAATGCCCAGATAGTGCAATGCTTCTTCTTAATAACTGAACATCAGCTTAAAAAATAGCATAAAACAAAGTTTTGTAAGGAAAATATATTTTCGTACTTTCATCTTAAATATTTGGTATTTTTAATGAACATAACATGCATTATTGTGGTAGATGTTAAATCTATTTCATTACAGCTTATACAACAACTCGCTTCGCTCATTGGGGGCTGCGCCCCCAAACCCCTGCTGAGGTTCTCGGGAAAGGTTTTTTAAAAGATCAATGGAGATAGAGTGCGTGTATTTAGTAGGCCTATGCTGTATTGGCTATTACCTTTTTTGCCACAATAAACCTGAAAAAATAAATGTGGGAAGACTTTGGGGTTTTTTTTCGGAATTTTCCCATCGGTTGCAAGCTAAAAGGTATCAGTTTGCCAAGTGTAGTTTTCTAGATCAACTGGCAGTGTACATACATTTATGGTGTATTTTATGGAGTAAATTTCAACTGAAATGGACATGATACAAGATGAAATAGCGACTAAGATTCATGGTTTGTAAAGTATTCAATTTGGCATTTGCCTTTACGACCACGGAAATCATAGAAAAATACAAGTAAAATTGGTTGTAATATGTTGTAAAGAATGCGGGATTTCATCTCCGAGTTATTATTAAAGAATATAAATTATGAAATTTCTTTAACAGATAGAAGAAACTTTTGTTAGTTCTGGACAAAAATATGTTAATTGGATTTAATTGTTATGAACCTGAGACTTCAGAACGCAAGTCCAAGACGTTACTATCTCGACCACCCCGTTAGGTTTACGGAAATAATTATTTCTAAACTTTCAGAGCCATATGTGAACACAGTTTGATAATATCGTTGCCATGGAAACCGAGCCCTTTTTCGGGGGTTTTTAGGGCTAAAAATTTAAAAAATTAACTTTTTGGAATTTTCCTGTGAGTTACAGCCTAAGAGCTATAAGTGTACCAAATTTCAAGTTTCTAGCTCATCTGGAAGTGGACAAACATTAATGTCAGTGAGCCGAGCCGAGCACTTTTTCGGGGGTTTTTAGGGCTACAAATTTAAAAAAAATATTTTTGGGGGGAATTTTCCTGTGATTTAACTTACAGCCTAAAAGCTATACGTGTACCAAACTTCAAGTTTCTAGCTCATCTGGAATTAGGCAAACATTAATGTCGGTCAGCCGAGCCGAGCCTTTTTAAGGGAGTTTTTAGGGCTAATAATAAAAAAAATAACTGTTTGGAATTTTCCTGTGAGTTACAGCCTAAGAGCTATAAGTATAACAAATTTCAAGTTTCTAGCTCATCTGGAAGTGGACAAACATTAATGTCAGTGAGCCGAGTCGAGCCCTTTTTCGGGGGGTTTTAGGGCTAAAAAATAAAAAACTTATGTTTTAGGAATTTTCCTGTGGTTTACAGCCTAAAAGCTATATGTGTAGCAAATTTCAATTTTCTAGCTCATCTGGAAGTGGGCAAACATTAATGTCAGTGAGTGAGTGAGTGAGTGAGTCAGTCAGTCAGCCGTGTGGCTTTACATTATACAACAAATTAAAATATCAACATTTTAAGGAGTAAACCTATTCACGAAATAGCTTAAATGAAGATTTGAATTATTGTTATAAACATGTTCTATTGAAACGAACACGTTAAAATTGTTTACACTCGATATTTATATTTATAATATTAAAAACACTGTTAATGAAATTAAAATAAAGGCATCCTCAGGAAATGAAAGTTATGCATGAGTACACGCACTTATGGGGACCGATCTGTGAAATATTTATAATTTCTACATTTTTCATTCCATTTTCTTCATTTGATTTACCTGACCCCGGAAGCATTTAGGATAATCCCTAAAATTTTGAGAGCTGTTAGTTTATTTAATCTTGAAAAAATATACTTATATTTTGTGATTTTATTGGGTTTCATGGTAAAAGATCCTTGGAGTTCAATTTTCAAAATTTTGGAACCGAATTGCAAATTTGCATATTTCATATTTACACACGTCAAAACCAAAAAGCTGATAGTTTACTATTTCTTTTAGAAATTAAAGTTAACGTTATTTTACTTAATTTTGTCGAGTTTAAATCATAAACTATATATTATAAAGGCATAAATAGCTAATTGTTTTTAATTAACTATTCGTTGAGTTAATTTTACCACTGATAAGTCTAAGAACTTGGTTGAACATTTCAAAGCAATTGATTAAATATTGCTACGCAAGGAATAATTTAAAGTATTTATTCACATAATTTGAGCAGTTTTTTAATACAGTTTAGGTCACCGAAAAAAATAACAAATGCATGCTTAAAATATGCGGACTTTTCGTTTCTCAGTTCTACAAACTAAAGTAGAAGCTATTCATCTCCTATAGTGAGATATTTCCCACCTTCCAGACCACGAAATGCCCTACTGTAAGTTTTTGCATTTTTAGGGCGCCTTTATGTTTTCTCCAATAACGTACTAAAATGCGAACTGTTCTGCGAAACATTAAACTTTTACTCTGTATTTTTGTGCTTTTCATTTGTACAACGCTGTGTAATTATTCTTCTTCACTATCTTGAAATTTCAGCACAAGTGCACTGTATTGTTAAAAATCAACTGTAATACCATAGTGCCATCCCCTTCTTTTGTGAAGCAGGTAGAGCAGTTTTGCGAATGAACAATACCTATCATGGAATGCGAGACTACTGACTACTGAGCAGCTAGCCCTGCACATCCCCCACCCTTCGCTGCATTGCTAGGATCGCTCACTGTCCAGCTAGAGAAACCCAGAGATGTTACGAAAATGATTTACCTCTAACACTCTCTCTTTACAGTCAATGATGTGATAAACACTGCATGTTAAACCACACAGTTTGCATATGCACTGATCGGTGGCGTCGTGAAATCGGCTTTGATTACATATGCGGTGGTGAAATCCATGGGCCGCTACTCTTGTGTAAAGGTGGCGCAGGTCAAAGTTGGCTCCTTTCCACTGCTGGTCATTCATGGCTGGGGTTCTGTAGAAGTCTGGGTCTATATTGTCTGCTTTTTGCCGCCTCTCGTCTAGGAATCTGCTGCAGGCTGGAGTGACTTCGAGGTCATTTGTACGGAGAAGATCCTCTATGAAAGAATTTGTGTTGGTCAAGGCATAGGCGATTCTATTCTTCGTGAATTTCGAGAGACAGAGCGTTCTTTTCAGATATGATGTCTTGATTCTATCCAGTTTCTTCATGTTACTGTATGTTAGGTGTGTCCAAAAGAGCTGGATTGCGTAAGAGGCAATGGGTGCAATTTTCAGATGGAAGAGGCTGATCGCAGTTTTTACTGACAGTTTTCCAAGTTTTGGGATGTCGAGGGTTGCCTTAATCGCTGCTACTGATTTTTCTTCCACATGTTTGGAAAAGGTATGGCCCGTAGTCTGGAGCGTTATTCCGAGGTACTTGTAGGATTTGACAATTTCTAATTCCTGGTCTGTACATGTGAATCTATCCGACTGTGTTAATCTTCCGCCTTTCCGAAATTTCATTATTTTTGTTTTGTCTCTATTTATAGTGAGATCGTTTTCCTGGGACCATGTTTGCAAGCTGTTGATCGCCTTTTGGAGTTCCTCCCTTTTCTTTGCTAGGATGACCATATCGTCGGCATAAAGATGCATAGTCACGCGCTCTGTTTGGACTCTTCTTATGACATCATGTGTGAGTACGTTGAAGATTATGGGGCTCAACGGGTCACCTTGTAGGACGCAGTTGGTCTGCTTGATTTCCTTGGATTCAGTCAGGCCGTCGGTGATGGTTATGGTGTTTTCTTGTAGCATGTTCTGGATTAGCATGAATATTTCGTTGTCAGCTCCGAGGACTGTTTGTAATTTGCGGATGGTGATTTTCCTGTTCACTCCGTCAAATGCCTGTTTGTAGTCTATGAAAGCTGCATATGCATGTCCTTTGGGTGTGTCTAGTGCGTTGTGTATGTAGTGAAGAACTTTCTCTATTGCCTGTGTCGTGGATCTTCCTGGGATGAACCCATACTGTTCGTCGGGGATCACGGTCATCAGTTTGTCGTGGATCTTTTTCAGGAGGATGTTATTGAGTGCTTTAAATGCAACACATTCCAAGGCGATTCCTCTGTAAGCTTGTGGGGCGTCGTGGTTTCCTTTTCCCTTGTAGAAAACTTTGATCAGTGATTTTCTCCATAGAGAGGGGATAGTTTTACTTTCCAAGCATTTATTATATAATGCTGTCCATATGTTCAGGGTGTAAGGGAGCGCTCCTTTGATCAATTCACTGGCCACGTTATCGGGGCCGGCTGATTTTCGGGGCTTGCTCTTCCCAATGACATACTGGACTTCATCGGGTGTTATTACATATTTTTCTCCTGGTGAGTCTTACTCGTTCTTTGTCGGCGCGTCTTTCTTCTGGAGTAGATTTGTAAAGTGCGTCTCCCATGTATCCATGGTTATGGATGGTGTTATGCGCGATTTCCTTGTGCCGAGTGCTCTGTATGGTTTGTTCTCCGCCTCCTTTATAAGTTCTTCTTCCAGGGTGTGTGTATATGCTAGTCTTTTTTCTTTCAGTAGGGTTCTATATCTTTGTCTTTCTTCATGTATGTCAGTCTGATTTCTTGCACGTTGGAATATAGGCCATATTTAAGAAAGAATTGAGTTTTAGACCACGGTTTCTTGAGAAATTGAGATGAAATAAGTCGGATAACTACGGATAATTAACTCGTAGAATAGAAGGGCTATTTTTTTCGAGGTCCATGGGGCATAAAATGAAAACCACAGTGAAAATCAAAACTGTTTCATTGAGAACATTTAGGTACTCCTTCTAGCTACTTCTCTACATAGTCTCGCTCCGATCGGGACATTTTTTCGAAGCGTGGTGCATCTATCAAATACACTCATTCTCTTTAAAATTTATGGTCATTTTATAGGTCATCGGAATCTGGGCCCTGCTAATTAGAAATAGATATTAACAGTAAGGGGAAAAATAACATTGTGATATAATAGGTTTCAAAAGCATAACAGGAAAAACTATCTCCTAACCTTCAAGCTTGTGAGAAAGCTGTATAACCGACGAATTTATATTGTTGTTTCTGAACTTTGTCGACGTCTCACCCGGTTGGGGGTATCAAAGTTCGGTTATATGCATAAACAGTCAACTTGTTGGTAAATACCGTAGTATATTCCGTACTCCTATTATATTTTCATCTTACATTGTACGAGAAATCGATGGAGCGGCCGATCGGTCCAAACAGCATGGTGTATTTTGCAAATTTCCACTCGATAATGAAGTATGGAATCATATTCTGGGGTAACTCGACCCATAGGGATAAAATATTTAAGCTACAAAAGCAAGCAATTAGAATAATGTGTGGAAAGAAAAGGAGAGAATCATGCAAACCGCTCTTTGAAAAATTAAAAGTCCTCACTCTCACAGGGGAGTATATATACTCTGTTATGTGTTATATGGTAGATAATATTGAGAGATTCCAAACTAATAGCAGTGTTCATGAACATATTACTAGAAACAGGAATGATTTACATAGACCGGTTAATGCATTAAAACTTTTTCAGAAAGGCGCTTATTACTCCGCAATACAGATATACAATAAGCTTCCAAACAACATTAAATTATTATGTATTCAAAGAAAAAGCAAATCCTTCAAAGGATCTCTCAAGAAATTTTTAATGACTCACACCTTCTACAATATGGATGAGTATTTCCAGTTTGAATAAGTTTATAGTGTAGTATATTATATATCATTATTTATTACTTGCTTGTTTTTTGTAATCTGACGTGTTCTATATCCTTGAGTCCCACTCAACACAGGATCTACAGAACGAGATAACTACATCTACATCTACAGCGTCCAAAGATCAGGGACTATAACCATAGGTATCCCGTAGAAGGTCGTAAAACTCAGGGACCTGATTATTATGCAAGGGGCTTTGAAATAATACGAGGGCTACTTTTTTCAACTTCCGATGGGGAATAAAATGAAAACCACAGTGAAAATCAAAACTGTTTTATTTGGAACATTTAGGTGCACCTTCTAGCTACTTCTCTACTGTAGTTTCGCTCCTATTGAGACATTTGTCGTAGCGTGGTACCAACTTTCCAATACCCTCTTCATAGAAGCTTGCGCCAGCGTATTGAAAAGAGTCTTCACGGCATTTTGAAGTGTTTTGAAATTCTTCGTTCGTGTGGAAGCCAGATCTTGGGTTTGTTCGGGAAATTTGTGTGCATCCATTGTTTGGATTGTTCTTTTGATTGTGGATTGTCGTAATGAATCCACGTTTCATCCCATGTCATGATGGATTTTAAAAATTCGTTCCCGTGACGAGTGACTTTCGTCTTTTTTCGGCAGCTGAAGAAAGATCTGAGAGGACAGCGATTCCACGCCAACGAAGAATTTCAAATTTTCCAATGGTTATAGGCTAAAATCTATAAAATTGAAAAATTTGAAGTTTCAGTTTTAATAAGTGGATGATCAAGAGTTGACTTACGATCGTGCTTTGTGAAAAAAACATAACTGCCGGTATTTACGTTATGGACCAAAGTTTTATAGCCGAAATAGTTATTTACGTTACTTATATTAATAATAATAATAATAATAATAATAAAAATAATAATGTTTTATTTTGCCTGGCAGAGTTAAGGCCATAAGGCCATATCTTCCACTCAACCGGGATAAATACAAAATACATTAAAATAAATCTACAAAAAACAAAGGCATAATCCCAATTACGGGGACCAATTCACGCGATATTCACATTTCCACGGACTGTGTGATGTTTTTTGTTTATGAGCGATACACGGTTACCAACTGTTAGGTTAGGAACGTTTATGTTAGTTAAGGAGCAATGTACTGAATACCTCCGATGTTTTGTTAGGTTAGGAATGTTTATGTTAGTTATGGAGCAATATACTGAATAGCACAACCACCATTTCTTACGACCAGCTGGTACCTTTGTAGGTTTGTCACACTGTTCATCCACAATCATATCTTGTTTAGCGATATGACATCACACCTCCAACGTCCAATCAGGAGGACGAGGACAGAAAAATGGTGGAGAAGAAGGGAGTTTTCGCTAGATCGTAATATAAAAGAAAGTGTATCAATTAGGGAGGGAGGGTTGGACCAAAATATTTTGCCAAGACAACATCTCCTCTCCACACATCTATCTATAACAAAATTTGTGTGATATAAGTGTTTTATGAAGAGAATCTCGGTTCTAAAAAATGGTCCCCGTAGATGGGATTTTACCAAAACAAATACAATAGATATCATACAAAATAATACAAAATGCTAGCAGTAGAATAATAATAAAATATTGATCTGCCTGTATTAAAACACAAGAGAAGAATGCGTCCAATAATATGCAGACTATACAAAGTGAATTAAAGAATTATTTAATTTAATTGGATGTGTGTATAATTATAATATACACTAAAATTGAAACCTAAAACTAAGAAATTAACAAATATAAGCAATGTAGGCTAAGTGCTACGAAAATGGTGTACAATATAAATTAACCTAGGCTGGATGACGAAACATTCATTCTAGTTAGCAGCGAGATACTTTATTGACTTTGACCTAAAAATCTGTAGGCTCCGACTACCCCTGATGTCCGGCGGAAGGGAGTTCCAGATACGGGTGATGACTATAGTGAATGAGGCAGAGTACAGAGATGTTTGATGGCGTGGAATTGACCTAGACTTTATTCTGAGATATTGGGAAAGTAACAGTGAGAAACGGGAGACTAAATAATTAGCTGCAGTATTATTAAGTATTGTAAAAGATACACGATACTAGTAGTAGTAGGATTAATAGTATTTGTAGTGGTTAAAATGAAGGAAAATGATAGTTATTTATTTGTACGAAAGGGAAGAGCCTAGCTCCTAAATTTGTACCATAACAGGCTCGGACATAGAGAACTGTTAAACAATGTTTACGATTCAAAATAACATAAAATGTCTTATGGCTTCGTGTATCGCTATGGAGACCATATAATAGATTAGTTATCGACATGCTTGCATTTTCGGTCTGTGAGAAGACAGAGTGAAGAAAACGAATTATTTCAGTAATGTGCACTCTTATCTTTTATCGGTAAAAGTATGAACAGTTCCACCTTATACCCCCGTTAATATAAAAAAATCCCTTTAGGCAAGCCTACAGGCTGAGGTAGATTTCGAAGTGCTTTTGGTTTAATTTATTGTCGCTGCGTAGCACTCTTCTTCTTTAGCCTTGGCATGACAAACCCAGTGGCGGCTCGTGAGGTTCCATAGGGGTGGGTCACATACAAATATAAGCCATAGATGTTAGAGGAAAACAGAACTTACACTTAAACTAAAACTTACCTTTCTGTTTCATTTTTTGTATAACAATACTATTCTTAAGGACATTGTCAAGTGTCGCGGTGTAGTTAATGAGACCTTTGAAAACACTTGGGTTGTCAGAACTCTCTGTCTCATTAAGCCCACGCGAGGCCAATTCAAATTCCCCGCAAAATTTAATGGCATCAAGAATGCGTGACAAAATATATATGTTTTTGTCAACAACATCATTATGCTTACGGACACATGTTCTATACCCATCATCAAGTTGCACCCTGATATCAGCCTTCCCTAAGACAGCGAGACTCATTTCATTGTCTATGGCGTTTTGACAAACTGTGCTTAATTACATCTATCGGGTAAATATTTACCAGTTTTAGTCCATGCATCTTCTCCACCGAATAGAATACACGGAAAACAAAATAGTGCATTAGTTGTCAGACACCCGCACATCCACTCGCACTTTTCATATACATTTTATTGAAATTCCTCTTGTACACTTTGTTTTTGTCTTTATTAGCTCTGGTCTAGGCCGGCCTAATTATTTGGCTAATAACCGGTCCTCGAAATTTAGAATTTTATTTTGTATCCTATCTCATTCATTTAACTTTCACTATGTAAAAAATACTTTACTAACTAAGGAAAAATCAGAAGCACGCACTAACACTCAAGAAGAAAAAACTTCCGGCTTTAGCTTATTTGAGTTGCGGAAGAGGGTAGGAAAACAGCATTTTTGCACTCGCCAGGTTTTACGGGTAAGATGTTATTGTATTCTGTTACCCTAGGGGGAGTAAGAGAGTTGGCTATACAGTATTCTGTCTCTCTCGACACGTAAATATGTTCTCAACTACAGAGTAATAATAATGCATACCACTCCATCTGGCGGAGGACTTCAAGAGTGCAGACAGCGCTGATTTGTGTGAAGTCGCAAAATTACTGTGACCCTGTACAACTTAAACTAGCCACAACCCCTCCCTGCATTCCGTCAGCTTTAGAAAAATAAAATGTTAAAGGGATGAGAGATGGCTGGGCACGACGGAAATTTGACCCATGCTATGTTGCCAAACTTTACCAGGAAAGCAAACGCGCGAAGTTTGAAATAGATGGATGTTAAGTTATTTTATTCGTTGCTATAAATGCAGTACAGTTTATATTCAAAAGAGATGGGGATGGGGGGGCACGTGACCCTGTGACCTATAGGTAGAACCGCGCCTGGACAAACCCGCAATAATAACTTCAAGAAAGAGGAAAGAGCACTTTTCAAACATTCAAATCTCGCCTTATATGAGAACTATCAAGAAACTAGTTATTGATTTGTAGAGTACTCATCAAGAGCTTCTCGACGATACCCCACAAGACGTAGTGTCAAATATTTCGAATTTCCATTTCCCCCGCCCCCACTCCCACTCGTACCCCCAAAACCCCCGAATCTTTGGTGTCACTGTGAACTCCACAGGGAGTACTGTAATTTATTCAAACAAAGTTTCCCTCTACAGTTCATAGGGGCCGAAATATAAATGTTTTAAAATTTCAACCCCCTCCCACGACCACCCCCTTGGGCAAATTTTGCTCATTAACGAACTTGTCCGAACTATTGGGCCTAGAAATAACATCATAAAATTTGGTTCAAATATCTTCAAAATTACGGCCGCTAGCGTGTAAAGATATAAATATCACAATTTTTTTTTTGAACAGGCGGTGGTTTCGTACTTAGGGAGGCATGAAACGTAAAGATATGAAAGAATTTTTCGAAAGTCATGTCATGGTATCCATTGCAATAGGTAGATTTTTCTTCGAAATCTACGTAATATGTAGGATCAACGTAAGAAGTCTAGGCCTAGGAATTAATAAGAATATCAGCTATTAAGATTAATTAAGTCTATTATTAGGCCATATGAACATACATCTATGATTGCTGACAAAGTGTAAAATCAACCAAATTCACTTAAAAGCCTGTACACTGACCTGCAGATATATTTAAAATTTAATTTGTCACTAGATGTTGGCCTACATATAAAACTGATTAAAACTTAAAAGTTAATGCACAGAAGTGAGAATGATGAAATAACTTATACACATGTAGACAAAATTAGTGGTATAAAACCACAGTGACAAAATGTGATGAATCACAAGTCCACAAATAATTTACTGAAAGTTCAGACGTCCGTTGTTAAAAATCTGTCACTGTGGTTTTATACCACTAATTTTGTATATATACAGGGTGTTAATGAATAACACCGAAATATTTTACCTGTGTATAGAGGGGACATAGACAAGCAACTTTTATTGGGAGATTTTTGCTCTATGGATTCAATTCTTCCTGTTATAACATAAAATCTCCAAAGGATCTGCACGCCACTGACTTCTAATACTTGAAATGATGGGAAACAAAGGAACAGTGAATATTGTGTAGTGGTCGGGAAAATTGTAAAAAATGACGATCGATATCTTACAACTCTGAGGGAAAAAAAGACAAACGAAACATTTTTTTTAGGTCTGGAATTAGGAATAAAAACATAATGCAGTGGCGGGCAATCATGTGATTAGTCAGTAAATTTTGCAGATTATGAAAATTCTAAATTATGGTATAGCTGTTGATGAATTATTAAGAATCAGGTTTTTATCGATCACTAGGAAGGCATGAAGTCAATTTAATGAAAATTTTAACCCTATTTCGCTCAATTATTGAGTTATGAGCACCAAATTTTAAGGACTTTAATGCCCTGTAGCATACACATTTTACGTCATAGAGCAAACATGTCCTAATAAAAGTTGATTGTCTATGTCCCCTCTATACACAGGTAAAATATTTCGGTGTTATTCATTAACACCCTGTATATATGTGTATGAGTTAATTCATCATTCACACTTCTGTGCATTAACTTTTAAGTTTTAATCAGTTTTATATGTAGGCCTACATCTAGTAACAAATTAAATTTTAAATATCTGATATTCTTATTAATTCCTAGGCCTAGACTTCTTAGGTTGATCCTAAATATTTTATATTAACGGGGGTATAAAGTGGAACTGTTCATACTTTTACTGATATTAACCCCTCCTTGGAAAAGATGAAATTCATCTTATCTTTTATATTTGCTCCAACATGAACATCTCTGTGTTAAACAACGCTATCATTCTCTTAGCGTACTAATGCTAACAAGTTGAGCCTCAGCATATTAATTTTGTAGACGGACGTCTCTTCCATCACGAAATTCTCCATGCTCTAGGATTTTTCAACCAGCAAAGTGCAATTGAAAAAGACGACCACGTCACTATACTCTGGGAGAATATTCAAAACGGTAGTATTTCACGTTTTTATAGTATTAGGAATGTTCCATAACAAATGGTTTCCTCAATAAAAGGCTCTCAGAAAAGATACAAATACAGTCAACCCTCGATATAATGACCCTCTTTACAGTGCCAACTTCGCTCTGTGCCAATAAATGCAAGAGAACGGACCTTCTCCCATATAAAATACATAAGAAACCTCGTTACTGTGCCAATTCATTTAATGCCAGTGAATATAGGACAAATTTTTTTACAAAATGTAGCATGTGGTGTTCAGAATTCTTTTAAATCTGACGTGAATGTTAGGAAGATTATTTAAGAAACATACTGCAGTAAGAAGTGAGTGATCCCATACCACTAACTGTAAATGTAGTGCGGTGGAATGTTAAGAAGTCGGAGAGACAGCCTTTGTGAGGGTGGAGCAGGTAGAAAGAGCACTTCATACAATGACACATTCCAAACTTGCACTTCTTTTACTCAAGTGCCCATTCAGCTGTTAAACATTACAGTTCAGTTACTCAGTTACAGTTAATCACTTAACATGGACCCGCATGATTTTCAACCCCTTTGTGTACTCTAGCACTGGACATATACTGTAATAAATTGAGTTACTGTACAGTATTTTATTTTGTACTAAAATCCTCCATTTGCCTTTTATTTCATTTTTCCACAATTGGACAATTTATGTGGATTTGAATTCACTTAAATATTATTGATACCAATGGTATTAGTATAAGTATTGTATAAAATTGTGAAGTTGTTAAAATCTGAATGAGATTAAACTTTCATTTTACATATAAGGTATTTGTCAATTGTTCAATAAATGAAGAATATCAATAACTGGAAATCACTTGAGTCTTAATTAAGGCTTATGTTGCACAGACTGATTCAATTTGCTATGGTTATTGTAATATTATTTATTTTGTAGCAAGACTTTGATAAAAGCAAGCCATGGATTATCAACAAGAATATTTAATTACAAAAGATGTATGAAAAAAATTTCAGCTACTCATAGTTTGAAAAAAAAAAAAAAAAAAAAAGCACATGACTCAGACGAGAAAAATTACACAATATTCGCATTGAGTTTGAAATGCCAAAAATGTAGGCTGGTCAATGTGTGTCTAAATGAAACTTATAGCAGAGCCAGGGTAGGGAAACTTATAGCAGATAGATTTGCTATTAGAAGTATGTATATGATCATTAAACTTCAAAATAATGGGCTACAAAATATTAGAATAGCCAGTAAATCATTCCAACAAGTAGAGGAATTTAAATATCTGGGATAATAATTACAGAAACAAATAATATTAAGAAAGAAGTTATTTTAGACTAAAATCAGGAAATGTTTAATTTTAAGCAATTCCGAAACTTTATCTTGTCTTTTGTCCAAAAATCTAAAAATAATGATTTATAAGAATATTATCCTGCTGGTAGTGCTATATGGAGCATAAACTGAGTATGTTCAAAAAGAGGGTGCTTAGGAAATTATTCTGACCTAAGAAAGGTGAAAATGGGGATTGGAGAAAACTGTATAATGAAACATAACCTGTACTCCACACCGAGTGTAGTAAGGGTAATTAACCCACAGAAGTTAAAGTGGGCTGGATATGCTGCATACATGAGGGAAAAAATACAATACCTTAAAAATAATGGCTGGGAGATCCAAAGGAAAAAGACCAATTGGAAGAACTAGAAGTGGGTGAGAGGACAATATTAGAACAGAATTAAGGGAAGTAGGATTTGCAAGGGATGGTTGTAGTTAAAACAGAATAGGGTTGAATGGTGGGCACAAGTAAGCCCATAAAATAGGTAATATTCCTTTATCTTGATTAGGAATTATTTATTTTCCTTGAGTAAGTATGTGTAAGCAGATGAGTTTTTAGATGACTACTTCAAAAGATTTTTCTCCTGAATGTGTAAGTAGATGTCTTTTGAGATGAGTACTTCGAGAAAATGATTTGTTACAAACTTCACACTTGAAAGGTCTTTCTCCTGTATGTGTAAGCAGATGTCTTTTGAGATGACTTCTCTGAGAAAATGTTTTGTTGCAGACATCACACTCGAAAGCTCTTTCTCCTGTATGTGTAAGGAGATGAGTTTTACGATCACTTCTCCTAGAAAATGTTTTGTTGCAGACATCACACTCGAAAGCTTTTTCCCCTGTATGTATAAGGAGATGAATTTTGAGATCACATCTCCGAGAAAATGTTTTGTTGCAGACTTCACACTCGAAAGCTTTTTCTCTTGTATGTGTAAGCAGATGAGTTTTGAGGTGACTTCTCAGAGAAAATCTTTTGTTGCAGACATCACACTCAAAAGCTTTTTCTCCTGTATGTGTAAGCAGATGAGTTTTGAGATCACTTCTCCGAGAAAATGTTTTGTTGCAGACTTCACACTCAAAAGCTTTTTCTCCTGTATGTGTAAGCAGATGTCTTTTGAGATGAGTACTTCGCGAAAATGCTTTGTTACATACATCACACAAGAAAGGTTTTTCTCCTGTATGTGTAAGCAGATGTCTTTTGAGATGAGTTCTGCGAGAAAATGCTTTGTCACAAAAACACTTGAAAGGTTTTTCTCCTGTATGTGTGAGTTGATGTGCTTTGAAATAACTACTTTCAAAAAACGCTTTGTTACAGACATCACACTTGAAAAGTCTTTCTCCTGTATGAGTAAGCATATGAGATTTAAGATGAGTACTTTCACAAAATGTTTTGTTACAAACATCACATTTAAAAGGTTTTTCTCCTGTATGTGTAAACATGTGTCTTTTGAGATGAGTACTTCGAGAAAATGATTTGTTACAAACATCACACTTGAAAGATCTTTCTCCTGTATGTGTCACCAAATGAGTTTTGAGATTATTCCTTAGAGAAAATGTTCTGCTACAAACATCACATTTGAAAGCTTTTTCTTCCGTATGTGTCAATAGATGTGTTTTGAGATAACTCGTAAGAGAAAATGTTTTGCTACAAACATCACATTTGAATGCTTTTTCTCCTGTATGTGTCAACAGATGTCTTCTGTAATCTCTACTTCTCAAAAATGTTTTGTTACAAACATCACACTTAAAAGCTTTTTCACCTGTATGTGTAAGCAGATGACCTTTGAGTTGACCACTCAGAGAGAATGCTTTGTTACAAACATCACATTTGAAAGCTTTTTCTGTTGTATGTGTAAGCAGATGTCTTTTGAGATTCCTACATCGTGAAAAAGTTTTACTGCAAACATGACACTCCAAAGAATCATATGACTGTAACTGTTTTTCACTAAACATATGCTGAGTTTCATTTTCTATTTCAGAAGAAGATTCGGAAATATTTTCGTCCGAATCGAGTATATCTGAACTTCGATTTGTGTTGGATAACTGATAATCATTGTATTCACATAGGACATCAGAAGTCAGAGGCTTAATTTCATCATATTCATCATTTCCTTCATGAAAAGTTTCTGGAATTTCGCTGCACAACGTCGATGTTTCTGACTTCAGGATTTGGTGATCTGTTGCAATATCATCTGGATCTACATTCTCGCTTTTAATTTGCCGTATCTCCACGAAATTGAACTCCCCTACCGTATCTTCACTCTTAACAGCACATTCGTGTTTTACACATTGCGACTGGAAGTCCTCTTGTTTTATTTCTACTTCATCATATTTTAACGTTTGCTCAGTCTCCATTACGCAAGGTATTGTATTAACCTACCTACAAAACTGAACTATGAACTATTAATTCACACCACCAGTAACTGACGAATTTTAAAAGTATTTCCGGTCCATTCAAACTTTAATTTGCATTGAACTGACGAAGCCAGTAGTCCAGCTGCTGATAATCAATATCTCATGGACCGTGATGAACATCTGCAGTCAACACGCATGTCAAGAACTGCTATGACGTCACCAGTATTGCGTTCTGTTGTTAGCCCTCGGTTAAGCGTTTTTAATTGCATTCAGAGACAAGAAAAATATCCAGGAGTAAGTGTGGTAGGCCTACATAAGTACGGAATCTGTTATTCATAATGGGCGCCCATACCCGGGGGCAGGAAGGGCGGCTCTCAGGGAAAGGAAAAAAAAATGTATATTAATAACTAGCTTAAAAGGCACGGCGTCGGTCGGGTTTTGTATTTTGTAATTTGAAATTAACTTATGAAGAACTTTCGATTTTCAAACTATAGGTCTTTGGAAATATATATATATATATATATTTATTTAACCTGGCGGAGATAAGGCCATAAGGCCTTCTCTACCACTCAGCCAGGGCAAAAACATGAAATACATAATGATAATAATAATAATAATAATAATAATAATAATAATAATAATAATAATAATAATAATAATGATTAATTATAAATTAAAGAAGAACTGATATACATGAATACAAGAAACGTACATTAAATACAAAGAAAAAAATCGAACATATGTACTTGAATAATATGAATATGTAATACAAATGACTAAAATAAAAAATGAAAGAAATAAAATAAAAAAAATAAAAAAAATGAAAGTCTAAACAAATACATTCTTAGTTATTTCAAAATATAATGAAATTTTATATGTAGGCCTATTTAGAAATTGAAATGAGGAAGAACGACTTATCACCCCCAAACTATTACCCCAGAAAACGCTAGATATAGCCTTTTATAGCTTATAGCAGATCTCCCCGGCTTCGCCCACGATAATTAATCGGAAGATTAAAAATTAAGAGCAAAGTAATTAAAATATTATATTTATTAACTATTTGCACGCAAAACATTCATAGGTCTAAACTAAACGATTGATAGGCCTAATTGATGAAACAGCTATAAATCCGGCTTTGAAGTGAATTTCACGATTAGAAAGCGCAGTATGGGAAAAATAACCTCAGATTCGAGTTTCCTGGCCCAGAAAACCCCTGCATAGCGAATTTCGTCTAAATCGAACGATGCTTACCCATTTAGGCCTATATTCATTATCCTTCTTCCGTCAAGGGTGAAAATTTCAGATGTCTGCGTGCCTTGACATTACAAACAAATGAATCGACCAGCGTGGGCTTACAACAATCAAGCTATCGCGATGCTTTTATTTCTAAGGTATGACAAAAGTAGACTACTGAAAAAGTTTTTTCCTCGTTTTTCACTCGTAACTCGCGAACGAAAGCTAAAATTAAAAATGCACTATGCAGAAACCTTCGCGGGAGTGTATTCAACAACTTCTAAAGTTTCATGGCGATCGGATGAATGGTGTAGTAGTGTATGAAGGACAGACAGACATACATTCGTTTTTATACAGATAGATTAGAGTCAGGTGTTTTTCTTTTACTACAATTATTTGAAAGTCAGTAGAAACATAAGTTTGCAGAAGTTTTACCATATCGACAGTATGGAAGCAGAAAGGGAAGGTCCAGGGGTTTCGGACCGCCAAAAATTAAAACCTATTCTATTTTTGTATTTTAAAAAATATATATTAAATTAAACAAGTTTTGTTGGTGTGACAAATATGATTTAGAAGTTATTTTGTTTTCATTACATAATGAGTAGGCTATTATTTTCACCACTGTTCCATGTGTTATTTAACTTTTGTTATAAATAGTAATAAGTATTATAACTTAGATGACGATTTCTTGTTTACGTTGGCATGTCTTACGCCCGGTTTCATCGGCCGGGGGTTAAGAATTAACCCCGGGTTACACGTTCTAAACTCTCGATTTGACGAAAATTTTGTTTCATCGACACGAGTTAGTTTTAACCCCCCGGGTTAAGTTAACCCCTACCTTCCCTTGGGTTAAAAGCCTAACTCGGGGCTAAAATGGCTTCGAAGTGAGCTGATTCCTCAAACTTGCACTCTCCAAAGGGTATTAAGCAATTGATACAGAATTGCTGTATTTCCCTATCGTCCCGGAAATATATTTAAAAGTTTAATAATAGCATTGCTTTATCAATAATAATGTTACAAGTATTAGTAATAATAATAAACTAGGAAATCTGTTTTTTTTTCACGGGTTCCTGGGAGCTCCTTCTCCCGGCAGTTATTGCAACGAGTCCCGGTAACTGAGCGAGCGCACAGTCCGCAAAAAAATTAGGCCTATACAGACGTATTCCTATTCCGTGAATACTGATTAATTCTATTCAGATACTGTTCTAATTTCTCCTATTTCATCAAACTTCTCAGAAAGCATGCCTACATACTTTCTTGGTATTTATTCAACACAGAACTTGTTTCCTTAAAATTAATTACAATTTTACATACAGTGCTTCTGTCCGAGATCGGAATATCGGGGTATTACGAATTTTCTCCGCACTTTACCAAGATCATCTTTTCTGAAATACGTATGTACCAAAAGATTTGACCTAGAATTGCCTACTGAGGAGGAAGTTGAACAGAATCAGGTTCACAGATGAAGAATGCGTATGTTTAGGCCTAAAATCAGATTTCTAAGAAAGTGTCACGACAACGCTTCTAGCTCCAGTAATGTACAAGTTAGCACAATAATATTTTATTTTCATAGGTAATGGCCTAGGTAATTTTGAGAAATTTAACAAACCTATCCCTTTGTACTGCCCAGTACATTTAAGACAATACAAGCTATTTAAAAAGTTAATAAGTAGGCCTACAAATATTCTGTTTTCTATTAATTGTCACAATAATTTAATTCCCTCCTATAATAGCGGATTTTTTCACGCGCAGTTTCCTGATTAAGATTTTCAGTCTCCTGTTCCATTTGTATTAATTAAAACTTATTTCATACGCATATTTCTTTTGTGGAGAGTTTCTCTGTCTTGGAAGATATCACAGCTGGCCTACTGTAAGGGAGCAGAAGAGTTCAGTGACCTTCGAAGTCAGCTGATTTCTCAAACTTGCACTCTCCAAGGGCAAATATACATTTCCGATGTATAAATGACACTTGGAAGAAGAAGACAAAATAAAGAAGAATGTGTGAAAACAGATTAATGCTGTAGTTTATTGTATGGTATAATTATTACAGACAAATAATTAATGGACTGAAGAAAACGTGATAATCACAAACAGGACCATGTTAATGCTATTAAACTCCCTCGTCATTTTCATCATCCTTCTCTTTGACTGACTTGTACTTCGTCACAAACGGAATTAGTAGAGACTTTTTGAAATAATTGATAAGTTTGTCCATCGATTTCTCTTTTAATGTCTTCCATTTTCGTGTATGACGTCATTCGCCACTACAGAAAACAAAAGAACCGCGTAATTAAGTGCATTCATAAAAACGAATTTTCAGTCACTGCCTTCTAGATTACTACTGTTCCTATTTCCTGCGAGGGTTAAAATGGTATTAGTTAACCCTCTGCCGAAAAAGCATGGTGAAACGCGTGAGTAACAAGGACGAGTTAAAATTTTTGCCCGAGGTTAACAAACTCGGGGTTAGTGTATTTTTAACCCCTGTCGATGAAACCGGGCGTTAGAGTATGATAACTGGCGTGTCTTAGAGTATGTCTTAAAGTATGATAAAATAGCGTTACATGTGAATTTCATTAGTTCAATATTTAAAAAATTTCTGGGAGTGGACCCCGACCCCCCCTTTATTGGGGGTATTCCACTTCCGAACTCTCCCCGAAATTATTTTGTGCCTACGTCATTGTTGCACTTATATTATTATATTATTAATACAGTGAGTCCCGTGCACGAGTTGGCCAATGACGAGGGTTTCCGCGTCGCGGCGGGCACAGCTCCAACTCCCGAGCGATCGGATGAAATATCTACGCAAATAAAGCCGCGATCGGTGTAATGATTCAGGTTCTCACATTTACAGTTAAAATAACAATGAAAATAACCACTTACCTCATCACAAGAGATGTTGGAAATGTTCTCCGCTTGCATCCACACAACATTGGCACCTTTTTAGGAAATTTTCTTTCACGTGCATAAGTTCAGCTTCCGAGACAGAGTTAATTTCTCATGTGATAGGCCTATGTGATATTGTCTTTAAGTTCTTCTAACAGTATCTGAATATTATTTATGGGGAAACTTGAAAAATAAAGTGTATAGTTCAATTTCCCATACATTAGAAGAACTTAAAGACAGAATCACAAGAAAAATGAACTCTATCTCGGAAGTTGAATAAGATTGTACAATGCGACTTTATTTACATTAAGACAAACTTCGCAAAGTTGCCTGCCGCAATAAGTTAGTTCGAGGCTATGAGCCTATCATTGGTCGATTCTATAGGGATAACTGAAAATGTTAAAGAAAAAGTTTAACACAAAATTTTGTTTTCATATGATTTTTTGTTCTCGATCAGAGACACGCAGACATGAATCTGGAAATAGCATTTTTAAATTCAACTCATAACATGTAATTATACTGAAAATGAGATTTGGAATTTAGGGGTCATACTTTCTCTACCTATAGAGGGATTATTCCACAAAGTTCTTACAAATGAATTTTGGCTATCATAAACGATACTAATAAATCATTCTCTTGCTATATCGTTATTGTTACTTGATCATAATTTATATTCCATTCTATTTTATTTATCTAGATTGAATCCATTGTTTTGAAGGTTTAACATTTCTTACAATACAGTACAATTATTCGGTTCAATTTATTTTTTATAATTGCAGATAGGGTGTTCTTATCTCAGCCTACAATATTATTAAAGTATTGTTTTACTGTGAACTATATGGCTTTGGATTTGTATAAAACAGAAGACTGTCGTCTTGAACCTCACCACAGTTCCCCTGAATTCTCAAGTCTTCAGCGCCTACAGAAGAAGCAAAGCTTGATGGTGAGAGAGAAGTTACCATAGCTATCTAAAACTTAATAGTTTCCATTTATAAAATAGTTCTATTATGAAAATACAGAACTGTACATGAAAATATATTTAGGAATAGTGTGGAATGTAGAATCGTAGAGAAAACGAAAATTGAAATTATTTATTCATCACATTTCTTTTTTAAATAACAGTTACCGAGACAGAATTGAAATAAGTGTGTCTTCAATGCACAATAGGTCATAACAGGACATCTTATACCAATATCGGTTCATATTTTTTCTGTACCGATGTGAATTTTGTTACACTTATTTTCCTAGAGGGTGCAGAGGGACAGGTGGTAAGCCCATCGCCCCTTTAGCCCCCTAGGTATTACGTGGACGTGAAAGGGCCGAGAAATTTTGTCCAGAGGCTCTAATTTACACTTGAAGTTCTTTTACGTGCCGTAAATCTACGACACGGGACCCCCAGCTTAAAGTCCCTCCAGGAGGACTCCGTGCCCAGGATCTTTACGTCCTGAAATACCTGTACACATCAACTGCGGCCGGGTCTGATCCAGCGACCTTCGGATCTTAAAGATGATGTAAGTGTTAATAAATATAATGTTTTAATTGTATTTCTGTTAACTAAACGATTTAATTAAAACATTTGGCACTTCAGTAAATAAGTAATCGCGGGCGAAGCCGCGGGCACCTGCTAAATTTCAATATTCCACATAGTTCTTTCCAATAGAATCTAATCATATTAAACGATATTAATAAAGTTTTCTGGCCATCGTTAGATTCTGATTGTTATTTAATCATAATAATTTCCATTATTTTTTATTGATCAAGATTTATTACATTAAGCATTAATATCATTTTACCTGTTTAATTTGATTTTTATAATTGGCTAAAAGGATGTCATTAATTCAACTTCCAAGACTATTAAAATATTTTCTGTTTTAATGATGAACTATGTGGCTTTGGTTTAGTATAAATAAAAGACTGTCGTCTTGAACCTCACCAGAGTTCCCCTGAATTCTCAAGTCTTCAGCGCCTACAGAAGAAGCAAAGCTTGATGGTGAGAGAGAAGTTATCACAGTTATTCACAACTTAATAGTTTACATATACAAATAAGTTGAATTACGAAAATATGTAACTGTAGTCTACATTAAAATTTAATTAGGAGTAGCTTAAAAGGCCCGGCGTCGCTCGGATTTTGTGTCCTGTAAATTCGAAAATAACTTATAGGTCTTTATATAGGTATTTAGAATTTGAAATGAGGAAGAACGACTTATCACACTGAAATTATTCCCTCAGAAAACGATAAATAAGTTATAGCTTTTTATAGCATGTAGCAAATCCCTGCGGCTTCGCCCAGATAATTAATCGAAAGATTAACAATTAAGAGCAAAAAAATAAAAATATTATATTTATTAACACTTTGCACACAAAATATTCATAGGTCTAAACTAAACGATTGATAGGCCTAATTAATGAATCAACTATAAATCCTGCTTTGAAGTGAATTCCACGATTAGAAAGCGCAGCATGGGAAAAATAACCTCAATTTCGAGTTCGCTGGCTCAGAAAACCCCTGCACAGTGAGTGTCGTATAAATCGAACAATGTTTACGCATTGAGACCTATATTCATTATCCCTCTGCCGTCTAGGTTGAAAGTTTCAGATATCTGTGTGCCTTGACATTATAAAGAAATGAATCGACCAAGGTATGGCAAAAATAGACAAAGCCAACTGCAACTGATATGACAACTGAAATGTATTACTGAGAACCGATGCTTCAAAAGCGCAAAAAATGCACGTCTTTCCGTTTTTCGCTCATAGGCCCCTAACTCGCGAACGAAAGCTAAAATTAAAAATGTACTATGTCACAAACCTGCGCGGGAATGTACTCAACAATTTCCCAAAGTTTCATGGTGATCAGATGAATGGTTTAGTAATGCATAAAGGACAGACACACAAATATTCGTTTTTATATATATATAGATAGATAGATTAGTGTGGAATGTAATTATTTCTTCCATGACCAACTCTGATTTTCTAATTAACCAGGATAAGAGTAGTAATAAGAGTTATAGTATTTGTAGTGGTTAAAATGAAAGAATTGGATGTTTATTTGTATGAAAGGGAAGGCGCCCGGGCGGCTTGGGTCGTTTAAATGTCCCTATAAAGGAGAGGTAAAACTAAGGTAAAGATAGATAGGCAGATAGACAGATAGATAGATAAATAGTTACATAGATAGGTAGTCACAAGACAAGACAACACAACCCCTGTCAAGGAGAATTGATGTAGGGAAGGTAGAAGCCAAGCTAGATTCGACAATGCAAAGGCAAATACAATCACAAATAGAAAACTCGAGGCTGGAAGAAGCGACACAAATCATAGAAGAGATCCTAAGACAAGCCGCCAATCCTCGGACCGAAAGAAGAGCAAAACAATGGTTTGATGGCGAGTGTTACAGGATAAGGAGAGACACCCTACACACCCTGCAACAGCTAAAACAGAACATGGAGAATCATACCCTACTCCGCATGTACACAGAAAAGAGGAAACACTTCAAGAAAACAATAGAAGAAAAGAAGCGCTCCTACTTGGAGAAAGAGAGTAGGACACTAGCTGAGGAAGCCATGAAAGACCCATACATCGCTCTACGCCCAAGGAGGCGAGCACACACGCATTACATAGATATGAAATCTTGGGAATCTCACTTCAACAACATACTCAACAAAGAGGGACCTACTCACACCAGAGAAGACTCACAAGACAACACGCCACAAATATTAACAGAATGGTCACCTCTGACCGTAGATGAAGTCAGAAATGCCATCAGCAACTCTAAAGACAAGAAAGCAGTAGGCCCGGACGGGCTCTACAATGAATATGTAAAAGATACGGCACATCTGCTGGCCCCGATATGGACAAAACTATATAACAAATGCATAGAAACAGCCTCTATACCCGAACAGTGGAGAAAGTCAACTGTAAAGGTATTATATAAGGGACAAGGAGACACCAAGGACCCGAACAAATATAGAGGCACCGCATTGGAAAACTGTCCCTTCAAAATTCTCACCAAATTAATAACAGGAAGAATAAGCGAGAAAATAGACGAGCATCTACCAGAAACCCAATTCGGGTTCAGAAAGGGAAGATCAACCCTGAATGCAATCGAACTCTTGCTAAAGCAAATATGGGAAGCCTTAGAGGAAAGCGAAAAATATTACGCTGTCTTCATAGACTTCACTAAGGCGTTCGATCTGATAAACAGGAAACTAGTGACTGCAAAACTAAAGGAGATGCTAGGCGAAAACAACATATGGTCAAACCTCATCACATCAATACTACGATGGAACGAAATACGCGTCTCGGACAACCTGACCCTATCAGATCCGATAGCCCAATCAAATGGAGTCCTACAGGGAGATCCATTAAGTCCCTTGCTGTTTATAGCAGCAACCGAAGAAATCCTAAGATTCACCCAAAAGGAGGGAGTATTCTCGTGCGCATATGCGGATGACATCGTTATTGGATCAAGAGATATAACAAAACTCCAGGAAACAGTAAACGACATGGAAATATGGTGCTCCAAACACAAGCTCGACATCAACATATCAAAAACAGAGACCATGATCTTTAGGAATGGAGGGAAGGCACCCGCATCAGCAGAGATACTCATAAGAGGCAGAAAATTAAAGATAGTGCCAGACTACAAATATTTAGGCATCACGCTGCAAACAACCGCAAAATGCTTCACAAAACACGTCACAGAGAAGGCAACCCAAGCAATAATGGCATCACACGAAATAAAAAAACATCAAAACCCTTAGTCTACACCATTTCAACCTCAATTTCGGAAAAAGTAATTACAATTTCGGAAAAAGTAATTTCAATTTCGGAAAAGGTAAATTCAATTTCGGAAAAGGTAATTTCAATTTCGGAAAAAGTAACTTCAATTTCGGAAATACGAGGGCTATTTTTTAAACCTCCGAGGGGGCATAAAATAAAAACCACAGTGAAAATCAAAACTGTTTTATTTGGAACATTTAGGTACACCTTCTAGCTACTTCTCTACCTAGTCGCGCCCCGATTGAGACATTTGTTGAAGCGTGGTGCAACTTTCAACTACCCTTTTCATAGAAGCTTGC
Organism: Ectobius pallidus; assembly: GCA_964059195.1. Lineage (NCBI taxonomy): Eukaryota > Metazoa > Arthropoda > Insecta > Blattodea > Ectobiidae > Ectobius > Ectobius pallidus. The sequence goes on from CAXKWD010000001.1 coordinate 220,502,381, forward strand.
CGCCAGGGTACTTGAAAGTTGCACCACGCTTCAACAAATGTCTCAATCGGGGCGCGACTAGGTAGAGAAGTAGCTAGAAGTTGTACCTAAATGTTCCAAATAAAACAGTTTTGATTTTCACTGTGGTTTTCATTTTATGCCCCATAATGTTTAAAAAAAATAGCCCTCGTATTTCCGAAATTGAAGTTACTTTTTCCGAAATTGAATTTACTTTTTCCGAAATTGAAATTACTTTTTCCGAAATTGAAATTACTTTTTCCGAAATTGTAATTACTTTTTCCGAAATTGAGGTTGAAATGGTGTAGAGACAACAATGTTACTATTCAGAGCAAAAATTCTTCCAATACTAACATACGGCATCGAAATCATCTGGCCACATTTAACAACAAAGAATCTATCCACCTTAGAAAGGGTGAAAGCAAACTACGTAAAGAAAGCAATAGGAGTATCAAAAATGACCCGGTCAAGACTCGCATATCTCCTGGCAAGGGAAACTTTCCTCGTAGAAGATCTCAGGACAAGCATACCTCTACCCAACACCAGCGCATCAGAAAAACTGCTGGCAGCACTGACAAGAAAAAGAGATGAAGTACAACCAGCATTCTATAGCACAGGAGCCATGATAGACAGATCATGGTCAAAGGCAAACTTCGAAATGAGACACGTCATTACAAGATTGGCAGTCCACGGGTTTCATCACCTAATGTGCAAAAACACACACTTCCATGAACCCAATGTCGACTGTGAATGCTTACTATGTGAGAAACCGTGCGATCGGTACCATATCGAACTCTGTACAAAAAGAACAAAGACAATATGTGAATATGCAAACATGTAAACCATCATTGTAAACTATCTTTCAAGCATGGCTATTTGGCTGCAATTTATTTATTATAGATAGGTAGATAGATAGAAAGGGAAGGCAACGACAGTGGCATTTGGTGATATCCTCAATTATTACGAGTACTACCTAGGTATACAGACTTGCACACTTTTCTTTACACTTAACGGGATAAGCCCTTTGGTTTACAGCTAAGCCCTTCAAATAGAACTTTACATAGACGTTTACGTTTCAAAATAACACAATAAATTTTAAAATGTTGATGGTTAACAATTCGCATCTGTTGTAGATTTCGTACACTGCTACATCCTCTTCAGTCTGAAGTACAAGACGATATGGCTATTTGGGCATTCATTATGGGGCTTGCATTCATTGGAGTCTGCACAGGCATGGAAATAGGCAAGTAAACTACACTTTAATTCCATTATTATTATTATTATTATTATTATTATTATTATTATTATTATTATTATTATTATTATTATTATTATTATTAAGGGGGTCATACATGTTTGGGCACGAGAATTAAGTCAAATTCTTTTTTTCCTCAGCAATGAATTGCTCTACAACTTCGTAATCTGACATGATATTTATTGACTATTTCTACAGTTACTTAGATCTATTATTTTCAGAATATTAATCAAACTGTTACAGTTACTGGTAAATACCGTTTCAAAATAACAGCAATGTTTCGTGCACTGAAACGCCTTTCCGCTATCATATCCACTAATATAATTATTCCTGGGTGATTCTTTTTTCTATTTGTTAATATTATATCAACTGTTGAAAATATCTGTAAGAAATTGGCTAGAGCAGGGGTCGGCAACCTGCGGCTCGCGAGCCACATGCGGCTCTTTGGATGTGAAGCTGCGGCTCTTTAGTTCCATACGCAAATATTATTTATGTTATAAAAAAAATTAAAGATGAATTTGCTGACAGATTTGAGCAATTCAAAACCAACAAAACCACTCTAGCATTCAACACAAATAATAACGAAATCCACATTGAGCCATTTGGAATTGATACTGGATCTCTAGAAATGCAATTGATCGATTTAAATAGTAAAGCTTTGTGGAGTGGAAAATTTACAGAGTTGAAAAGCAAGTTGAAAGAGTTGGAGGCCCAGAAATGTATGTAGGCCTACGTAAAACAACAAAAGTGGACAGCTTTAAAAGAAATGCCGCGAGTTGAGGCACTTACATTCGACGCATGGAATAGTCTTCCAGATTGCTACAGTGAGGTGAAGAAGTAGGCATTTGGAGTGCTGACTATCTTCGGATCGACATATTCGTGCGAGCAAGCGTTCTCTTGCATGAATATAATTAAAAGTAAAGTAAGAAGCCAACTAACAAATGAAAATTTAGAGTCGTGTTTGAAACTTAAAACAACAAGTTATGAGCAAAATTTATCCAAACTTTCTAAAACCATGCAAAGCCAACGCTCCCATTGGATTTGTTTGCTCAAATGTATGTTATTGAAGTACAAGTTAGTGTTGTAAGTAAATGTTTAATTATTTTAATTTTTTACTTAAATAATAAGTAATTATCTAATAATGCCATATATATTATCTAATTTGTTGTGAAAAACACTACTTATATATGAGTAAATAGATATTTTTTCTTATGAATAAATAGATTAGTTTTCTTTTATCAAAAAACTTTATTTATGCGAGTACTATTTATTGTTGGCAAGAAAATATTTTGTGGCTCTTTAAACACTTTGACATTTTGTAAATTGTAATTTCTGGCTCTTCCGACTCAAAAGGCTGCCGACCCCTGGGCTAGAGGTATCTTTGTTCTAAGAAGAATTAAGACTTGCATTTCACTCGAGGTTTTAAGGTCTGTGTATTTTGCTCTTTTACAAAGCCATATTGTTTATGGAATATATCTCTGGGGTCATTCCAGGGAAACAAATTCGATTTTACTTCTCCAAAAAAAGGCCCTGAGGATAATGGCAAACAAAAGTCAGAGAGAAAGCTGTAGACCTCTTTTTACTGAAATGAATATTATGAAAGTTTTTAATTTATATGTACCCTTTATAGTATCTTATATGCCAAGAAGAATCTGAAGAGTTTTACTAATGTAGAAGTGCATAATTATAATACAAGACAAAGGGCAGATTTACATTTACCCAAGTGTCGTTTAAATAGCTTTTATAACAATTGTTTTTATAATGGAATTAATTTATTCAACAAATTGCCTTTAAGCGTCCGTTGTTTACCCAAAAATCTGTTTTAAAAATTATGTATATGCATGGCTGACAAGGAGACCATTTTACTCTGTACACGAATTCCTTACTGCTGACTTTGTCAAATAAGTATTGTTATTACGTATATTGACGATGCCTCACCTGTATGGACATTGGCTAATAAACATTATTATTATTGTTATTAGTATTATTATTATTAGGGATGGGTCGATACCAGATTTTCTCGATACTCGATACCCATACATGATTTTTTCTTCGATACACGATACTTCGATACTCGATACCTTCAACATTTCCATTTTCAAAAAATAGGCCTATTAAAAATTAAAATTTGAGAGAACTGTGTAATACCAACTAAATTAATTAAGTCTGCATATTTAATGAGACAAAATTTAATATCATCAGTAGCCTATGATTATTTTTAAACTCTACATTAAAACTAAAGTTAGCTTTTTAAACAGTCCACTTACAAATTTTTGTTAAAAAAATACTAGCATTCTCACTTAATTGCAGAATTGCAGAGTTACAAAAGTATCGAAAAAGTATCGAGCGAGTTTTCTGAAGTATCGTTCGATGCCGATACCATGCAAGTATCGAGAGTATCGAGGTATCGAAAGTATCGAGGACCCATCCCTAATTATTATCATCAACAACATCATGTACAATCTTTTTATTTAACATTAATATTATATATTTAAAAAAAATAATCTAGTGTAAAAGAAAATGTGAAAAATAATGGTTTAGACAGATAGCTAGATTTTAGTTAGATAATAATCATTCAGAAATACTGGCATTTGTGGAAATTATAGTGGAAAAGGCATTCCAGTTCAGTAAGGAAGTAATTAGGCCCAATATTTAATTAGATTGACACGATTCTATTAAAAGGCATTCATAAAAAATAATCAAAATGGCTGTTTTCTGAGAACAAAACACGATCACTTAATAAACATCCATTTCTTTAAGTTTTTTATTTATTTATTTTTTATTTTTGCTGAAATTTAATATTGAAGATAACTTGCGTGAAACACTGCAAATGATTGCTAATAAAACTCATTTATGATCTGAGTGATAAAAACGAGATTTTAGTCTGCGAGTAGATATGTTTGTGAAACGAGTCCGTAACTTCGAGTGTAGCAGCCCTACGAGCAAAATAACATCATTTTACCACGTATGTCATACACTATTTTTAGGCAGTCTTTAAAATTCGTGCTATAATAATAAAATATATATTTATAGTAATAAATTATGCATTGTGGAGCCAGCCATATTGGATATCGTAGACAGCTGTAACACATTTTCTGGCACAGGGCTGCCAACTTAAGCACAACGCTGTTCGCCCACCAAGTATGATGATTTTTGCAATCACCGTGAAAATTTTCACACTTAAAAAAGCATAGTGAACTTTAAAATGTTCATCAAACTGGCATTATTTTATCATAGGTAATCCCACGAGAGTTGACGAGTTTACCGATAGATTCGCGACTGTGCAGCAGGAGCGAATTTATCTGATGGAACTCGTCAACTCGAGTTGGAATTATTAAGACTATTCCATGAATAAAAATGTAACGGATTATACAAATAATGATAATTTTGTTCTTTTTTATACAAAAACAAAAGTAACAGCTGCGAGATCACGGCATACTATGAATCAACCATCCATGAATTGATTCGAGTTACCATGATATAACCAGTGCTACCAAAGGTGCATATAACGCATAGTTAACTTAATTCAGGTAAGCTAACAGCAGAACAGAATAAAAGCACACCAACTGGTTTGCACCGAATCGAAATTGTGTTCTTAATCAATGTAAGTTACATTTATATTATTTCAATTTCCAAACAAATTATGTTGTATAAAATAATCTGTTTTCGTGCTGTTTAATGGCAGCATGTGACGTATGAATCACTGCACGTTGATGCTTACCTGTCCAGTAACGAGCAGACGTTTTACCAGTTAAATCGGCATCCTCGCGATTCCTACAAGAAAATTGTACGTGATTGGTCTCTATCCGATGTATTGCTAAACGTAATTGGTCAATTTCAAACACGCAACGTATGAGTGGTATAGTCCTTTTAAATAATACAGTACATGTATCGTTGAAAGTGCTTTTGTTACCTTGGACTGTCTGAACGTGTAATTATAGACCGCAATTCATCACAGAGTCTATGGGAGAGAAGCGGCCATTTCGAAGGAGACATCCTTCTGACTCAGCGACAAGAGAGGAACGGCATCGCAGGCAACAGACTAAGATGGCCCCACAGGACGTTACCGTTTGCATTTGGTCCTCACTTCAGTAAGTATTCACAACCTATTTCCATTTAGACACAAGAGGGAGGCCAATAAGGAAACCCTTCCTTGCGGATATTGTAGACGGGATCTGGACTTTTGCGTCCCAAAACCACTAAACTAGGACTTTTGCGTCTAGAGATTCTCAGATCCAATGACCCGTTTGCGTCCCGGGTCTCTCTAGAGCAATGATCAAAATGCGTCCCATGGAATACAAGGTAAAATTAATAGGCCTAATTGGTACCAAGCAGTTCGTAGAGTTTTGTTTCTAACGTGAGCAATGCTAAATAGTTTATATACAGTAGAGCCTCGGTAATTCGAGCCCCGGTATTTCGAGGTTCCGTGTAATTCGAGCTGGTCTTAAGAAAACTAAAATGTTCCATAAAACTAGAGTAAAATCTAGATTTTATACGGTGTCCGCACGTAAGATTTACGCACTTCCAAATGTATTACATTTTGAACTTTCTTTCAATTTTTACATGCATAAAAATGCAGGTAAAACTGTCCCACTTAGGGGTTTCTTTCATAATACACAGGAAGAACCTTGGCTTCAGACTGTTAATACATTTCTATTACAGATTGTCAGAAACCGTAGGCGTAACACAGGTGTGTAGGCTTACTATATTGTTTATATATTTATTTTTTAAACCATTATTGTGCTCATTAAACATTTATTTATGATTTACCCATTGACTTAGTGATATTTCAGTATAATCCGAGTTTTTTGTAATTCGAGGTAGCCTCAGCCCCAATTAGCTCGAATTATCGGGGTTCTACTGTATAATATTCAGTGATATAGATATTGATCTTGTTAACGTCATCACATTCAGTGTTACCATCACGCAGCAGTAATATTTTCCACAATCGTCAGATAGATGTTTAAATATGTGTAGGCCTACTTTTCATGATAAATCACTTACATTTAGGCCTATAGGGTTTTAGAGTACCCTAAAATGCCTATTTGGGCCATTAGAGCCTATTTTACTATTTTAGTGCCTAAAATGCCTATTTTGTGCATTTCAAATAAAATTCAACTTTTGTAATTTTTACAATCTTATAATGGACATCCCTCAATGAAAAGCAGAACAGCAGAGGTGGGTTTTCACAGAAGTATGATTATTCCAAACAATTGTCGCTAAAGGAATGCTGACTGACGGGGGAGGGGGAGGATTAAGGGGGAAGGACAACTGTGTTAAGTCACCAGGGAAAGAACATCTGTTTAAGTGAATATAGGTCGTGATGGCTAATATTGCAGTTAATTATGTTAAGAATAAGTATAACTTACCACGTAAAAGAAAAGACCACGTTACAGTTTAAGTGTATATTGTAATATTTTAAAGTCTATTTTCTGTCTAACTACACATTTTTAAAGCATATTTTAAGTGCCTATTTAATCTTTTAAAAGCCTTTTTTACTTGTTTACTATTTTAGGTGCCTAAAACTAATATTTTTATAGCCTAAAATAGCAGGTCTACTTATAACAGATAAAAATACTCAAGCTCTCTGACTTGAGAACAAATTAGGGGACTGAAAATAATTTTGAACCCCACTTGTATAAAATGAATTGTGTTATGTTTCAGACCAAGTGCAGAAAAGAAAAATACTGCAATCGATCAAAAGATTTAAAGCAAAAACCTGCATTAAAGTGCGTGAATACATTCCCGGAGTCGATACGCATTATATTGAATTCCGAAACGACGAACCAGGATGTTTCTCCTTTATAGGAAGATTGCCAGCTGATGAGCAGGTAAGTCACCGCATTGTGCTCCTTCTCGATATTCATCAAATCTAATCCTTTTACTTACTTACTTACTCACTGGCAATAGCCAATTCCTCAGCAAGCTAAAGGAATATTATCTACTAGCATGTGCCCGCGGCTTCGCCCGCGATAATTATTTAAAAAATTAAAAATTAAAAGCATAATAGTTAAATCATTATATTTATTAACACCTAAATCACGTGGACTATATACCACGATTAGATGGGTCGCCTGGTAAAAGCGACTTCAGATTCGAGTTCCTTGGTCCAGAAAACCCCTGTATAGTGAGTTTCGTCCAAATAAAACAATGTTTGACCATATTAGGGCTTACAACATGCAAGCGATCGCGAAAGTTTAATTTCCAAGGTATGACAAAAATAAACAAAGCCAACTGTAATTGTCAAACTTCCATTTAATTTAATTCCAAACCCATCTGAAAACCACTGACAACAATATGTTTTAATGTCAAATGTGATTCGGATTCGATAATTCTGTGTAAGAAGGGATTGAGTATTCTCAAAAACATTTGATTTTTGGCATTTAAAATCAATTTTTCAAAATCCTTTCTTAGTGAGCACCTACATTATGGAACGAAGGTACTGTCAAAATTCCAAGTCTCTACCTGTTATAGTTTAGGCTCTACGTTGATTCCTGTCAGTCAGTCAGTCAGGACAAAGCCTTTTATATATATAGAGATTTTATAGAATTTGAAGGTTCATTGCCGCGCTTTCCTGAGCCCGCCATTCAACCCTATTCTATGCTAACTCCATCCAATCATCCCTTGTAAATCCTACTTCCCTTAAATCAATCCGAATATTGTCCTCCCACCTGCGTCTAGGTCTTCTAAGTGATATTTTCCCTTCGGGTCTCCCTGTCAATATTTTTTAGATATGTCTTTTCTCCTCCATGATTTAAGTGAGGAGTTTAATTCCAAAAGGTCTCTTCTCTACAAATTTTCGAAACTAAGTTATGACAACCTCCATTTTCTTCACATCTCTTTGCATCTAAATACGGTGAAATTATGCTTCAAAACTGCCTTTATACCAGAAAGAAACATACTTCAAATTGGCGTTTGTTTCCATAATGTATACATCATTTCAACGTTTTTTGCAATTTCCCAACATTTTTGTTAGATGGACAAGAGACCTTTTGGAAATAAGCTCCTCAAGTACCCTTACTATATCCGGTGAAGAGTACATGTTATGAAGCTATGCAGTTTTCTCCAGTCCTCATTTTCATCTCTCTTAGGCTCAAATATTTTCCTAAGCCCCCTGTTTTCGAACACCCTCAGATTATGTTCTTCCCGATCAGTAAGCGGTCATGTCTCACATCCATATAATACAACCGGCAGGATAATTGTCTTGTAAATCTTAATTTTTAGATTTCTGGACAGAAGACGAGAAAATAAGAGTTTCTAAACTGCATAAAAACAAGCATTTCCTGATTTTAGACGAGACTTAACTTCTGCCTTCATGTTATTTGTGTCAAATCTAATACTTCACTAAATTAAATTAACACTTTTTTGAGATGTTTTAGCTAGAAGTAAAAATGCGAGGGGGAGTCAGAAAATAAGTTCCCCCTGGCGATTGTGTAACTTATTTTTTGATCCGCCCTCGTACTATAGGGTGTCCCAATAAGAACGCCGGATTTGAATTGGCCGCCATTTTTATGATGTGGGATTGGCAACACTGTGGTTAGCTTTTATGTTTCCTGTATTTGTTACAATTACTTGGTATGGAGCGCTACACTCTGAACTACGAGTTTTAATTGTCAAAACTCATTAAAAGAATGGCGAGTGTTATGCTCAAACTGTTCAATGGCTTCGTGCGCTCTTAGGCCGGAATAATGCGCCTAATGAATGAACTGTTCGTAGGCTTCTTGCTTTAGGGGTTTCTTAAATCGCAGGTTTATGAACACAATCCCCGAACCATACAAGACCTGAAGCAGGAAATTCGACGTGTAATCGCCCAAATCCAGGCACAAGACTGTGAAAGAAATATCACAAATTTCATGGACAGAGTCACTAGCTGCAGAGCAGGACGTGGTGGACATATGCCAGATATCATTTTTCATATATCGGAACCAGTGATGGGAAAAGTACAAAAAGAAAGTAATTGGGCTGAGTTACAATTACCTGAGAGACATTTTACTTAATTACAATTATAAATTACTTTTTCAAAAAGTAATCAGTAAAATTACAATTACATTTACAATTACTTTACAAAATGGCAGTACCTAAAAATTCCTTGATTTTGGTTTGTTTTGGGCACAAGCCCAAATTATTAATGAGCAAAGAACAAAAAAACAAAAAATCAATGAGAATATTTTCGGAAACTTTAAGTAACTTTTTGTTAATATTAACTCGAATTTGGATATTAGTTGCAAAAACAGTAGTGATGACGATATAGCAAACGAGAATATTAATGACTATAATTGTAACAATTACAATTTTATTTCCAGAAGTAAATTACAAGTAGAAATTACATTTAAAAAAAGTATTTTTTACAAGTAAATGGGACCAAAAAAGGATTTGTTACTGTAATCCGATTACTTTTACTCAATTACTTCCCATCACTGATCGGAACATGTGTCCTTTGTATTCATGTATAAAGAAATGTCTTTTCTTGAAAACAAAATTATTTTGTGCATTATTAAATCCTGTGTTCTTATTGGGACACCCATATAATAAGCATTCTAACTTGTACAAACATCATGTTCCAGCCGCAGCCCATTTATCTAGAAGATGGATGTCTAAACGACGCTGGCATCCACCATGAAATTCTCCACGCTCTAGGATTTGTGCACCAGCAAAGTGCAATTGAAAGAGACAAATACGTCACTATAATCTGGAAGAATATTATACCAGGTAATACCCAGTCTCCCAATCTTATATCAGTAAGTCCCTCCGCAGATCTGGTTATGTTCGCCTCCCACGCGAAGGTTGGTATGTCTCTCTATCTCCCTTTCAGACTCGTAGTAGACCGATGTGTGTTCGTTTTCTGTTGTTGATGTGTTTATGGCGTGTGATAATTTCAACTTTAATGACTATTTAGCTCATATGTCTTTCATTCGATTTGAACCCATTTGGCTGCGGTTTTGTAATGATAATTACCCATAACTGTAATAGTTTAATTAATTCTGAAAATAGTAGAAGTGGCCAATATAGAGCATGCCAGATTACAAGGCCACAGAGCAATTCATTGCTGAGAAAAAAGAAAGTGTGCGTGGAACGCCACGCGACAGAAGTGAAACTTGTTTTAGTTTTTTGATTTTTTCAATTTCGGATTATTGGATGTTTTAATTTTGGATTGTTGGACTTTTAAATATTGGATTTTTGAACTTTTTAATTTTGGATTTTGGATTTTTAAAATTTTCGATCTTTCTATTTTATATTTTGGAATTTTGGATTTTTAAATTTTGGATTTTTTAATTTTAGAACTTTGAAATTTAATTTTTTTATTTTAATTTTCGATTTTCGATTATTTTATTTTTAAATTTTGGATATTTTAATTTTTTTATTTTTATTTTTTTATTTTAGATTTTGGATTTTTTAATTTTAGATATATTTTTTATAAATTTTGGATTTGTAAATTTTTTAATTTTGAATTACCTTATTTTTAAATTTTGGACATTTGGATTTTTTATTTTTTTTATTTTGGATTTTTGGACTTTTTAATTTTGGATTTTTTAAATTTTGGAAAAGCCTAATCATTGAGTTGATTGTTTTCTGTGCAGTCCGTTCCGTCACACCTCATAAATTTCATGACGATTTTGAGCGTTACACAATCTCTCGATTTACCCCTACCGCGGGAAAAAGTTTCATTAAAAAAAAAAAAAAAAAAATCACTTATTTTTCAGCATCGAAAGCTGTAAGTCCCCCCTTAACTCCATACTCTCTTTTAAGGTAGATACTCATTGCTAAAACATTTCCCGGCCTTATCTCGATTTTTGTCATTAACAACTACTCTGAGTTTATCCAAGAATGTAAGAGTCAGCATTATCTTTCCATTTACAGGAATGAAATATAATTTCTTGAAGTACAAAACCAAAAACTTCGGGGTACCGTACGACTATTCCAGCCTGATGCATTATGGGGAGAGAGCTTTCTCTAAAAATGGAAGAAAGACAATTGTGCCCAAGGTAAGAAATCAATTCCATATCTATAGTGCATTTATCATCTATTGGTTTGATCCTAAAGTCACTTCAAATATTACGATGCATGCGCACGATGTCATTTATCAGCGTACTCACAATATGCGCAGACGTCGTGACTTAGCTTTATTATTATTATTATTATTATTATTATTATTATTATTATTATTATTATTATTATTATTATTATTATTATTATTTTACCTGTCCTATAAATGCGTGAATAGTACAGTCGGTCAAATAAAAAACGTCGGGCAGTATTTGATTAAGTATCACGAACGAGCATATGCGCATGTACAGGAAGACTTAAGGTTAGGTTCACACACGCCTCTTGTCTATCCATGTATTTTCTTGATTATTTAGTCAGTTTTGTTCCAAAACAAACATGTATAGAAGGCTGTGGTTATATGCCTCACGTCCGCCATATTCTTGCAAGGAAGTTCTTATAATTTTATTATAATGAATAAATTCGCGAGGAATATGTTTATTCAAGGAGCATTTTTTAAAGATTTTATTTTATAATAGCGGTACTTGTAGTGCAAAATCAATAACTTACGTTCAACTTCTGCAAGCAATCTAGTATCGAAATACGCGGCCGGCCAGTCCTATGAAAACTTCCGGTCAGCTGCTCTTTAAGAAATATGGAACCTTCTCGCTGCTTCAGAAGTCGAAAAATGCAGGTCAATTACAATATGATTGTAAAACTACGACCAGACTACGGCCTAACTGTAGTAAAAATAAACATTCATACATTACAGCCCTAACTACACTTTCTCTGAAGCTAGCATTTGGATGTGACGTGATGACACAAAGCAAAATGAATTATGACAATACATTAAGTTGAATATCGTGTGTTTGCGCTTTTCTCGTAGTTCATTTTTTCCCTCGTTCATTTTTTTCCCTCTGTCGCATGGCCTCATATGTTCCGAGAATGACCTGTATTTTATGTTTTTTATAGGAAACTTGTGAACTAATGCGCTAAAACTTTAATTTTAACTGCATACGAGTCCCGACGTTTTTTATTTGACCGACTGTACATTATGCAACAAGCAACTTTTATTAGGAGATTTTTGCTCTGTGAGGTAAAATGTGTATGCTACAGGTCATTAAAGTCATTACAATTTGGTGCTCATAAGTCAATAATGAAGCGAATTAAGGTTCAAATTTTCATTAAATTGTCTTCATGCCTTCTTAGTGATCAATAAAATCCCGATTCTTAATCATTCATCAACAGCTATTTCATAATCTGCAAAATTTACAGACTAATCACAAGACTGGCCGCCACTGCATTAGTTTTTTTAATTCAAAATGCCTATTTTGTACAATTAAAATAAAATTCAACTTTTGTAATTTTTACAATCTTATAATGGACATCACTCAATGAAAAGCAGAACAGCAGAGGTGGGTTTTTCACAGAAACTTAATTATCCCAAACAGTTGTTACTACAGGAATGCTGACTGACAAGGACTGATTAAGGGGGAAGGACTACTGTGTCAAGTCACCAGTGAAAGAACATCTGTTTAAGTTAATATAGTTCGTGATGCCTAATTTTGCATTTAATTCTGTTAAGAATAGGTATACCACGTTTCTTGCAATAAAAAAAGACAATGATACAGTTTAAGTGTACTGTATATTGTAATATTTTAAAGTCTATTTTCTATCTATTTACACATTTTTAAAGTATATTTTAATCGCCTATTTTCTCTTTTAAAACCCTATTTACTTGTTTTAAAAGCTTATTTTAGGTACCTAAAACTAATTTTTTTAAAGCCTAAACTCCCAGGTCTAGTTATGAACCATATTTTTACTGACGAAATAGTTATTTACGTTATTGTGAATTGTAAATGATTAATAGGTACACGATAGGAACAATAGTAGGCCTATTTGTAGTGCTTGAAATGAAGGAAATTTATAATTATTAATTTGTACGAAAAGAAAGTGGGGTACACCGTAGCGTAGAGGTTGAGGCGCTGCGCTACAAACCGGAAGGTCGCGGGTTCGATCCACGATGAGGTCGTTGGAACTTTTCAATTGGCCTAATCCTTCTGATTGCACTATGGCCCTGGGGTCGACTCAGCCTCTAACAGAAATAAGCAATCCTGGGGGAAAAGGCGGCCAGTGCGTAAGACTGACAACCTTACCACCTTCACGTGCCGATTGTCTAAAAATATGGGAGCCTCAATCTCCTGGAATCCTCTGGGCCTCCATGGCCTGTAATAGGGAATATTTTACTTTTACGAAAATAAAGTGAACGACAGTGACATCTGGTGATATACTGTACTAGCTTAAAAGGCCCGGCGTCGCCCGGGTTTTTTATTTTGTAATTGGAAATTAACTAATGAAGGACTTTCGATTTTTAAATTCTAGGTCTTAATATAGGTATTTATAATTTGAAATAGGAAGAACGACTTATTACACTCAAACTATTCCCTCAGAAAATGCTTGATATAGCTTTTCATGGCTCACAGAAGAATTTTGTACACCTTTGCTTCTACACAGAAAGCCTGATAGGAGTTGAAATAAGAAGAAACAGAAATACCGGTAGCATAAAATTGTATTATCTTTGCGGAATATTTTATTTCTCACTCTCATGTTACCATAAAACTGTTTTGGGGATGAAATTAAACAGAAAGCAATATCACTTTCATACTTCTCTCTAAAAAAACCTGCGATATAATAATATAGACATTACCATACCTCGTTTTGTTTTCTCTATGTCCAGGGTAGAGAAAGTTATGTGACTGCATTATTTTCGTGGATTTCATTCTGATTTTATAACATGAATTATATTAACAACTTCTCTTATTTGTGAAATTTGCATTTTTTTTTTCCAAACCCATCTGATACCCACTGGCAACAATATGTTCTGTGATTTGGATTTCATAATTCTGTGTAAAAAGGGATTAAGTATTCTCAAAAACATTTGATTTTTGGCATTTAAAATCAGAATTTTTCAAAATCCTTTCTTAGTGAGCACCTACATTACGAAACGAAGGTACTGTCAAAATTCCGAGTCTCTACCTATTATAGTTTAGGCACTACGTTGATTCTCTATCAGTCAGTCATTCAGTCAGTCAGGACAAAGCCTCTTATATACAGGGTGTTAATGAATAGCACCAAAATATTTTACCTGTGTATAGAGGGGACATAGACAAGCAACTTCTATTAGGACATTTTTGCTCTATGACGTAAAATGCGTATGCTACAGGGCATTAAAGTCCTTAAGATTTGGTGCTCATAACTCAATAATTGAGCGAAATAGGGTTAAAATTGTCATTAAATTGACTTCATGCCTTCCTAGTGATCGATAAAAACCTGATTCTTAATAATTCATCAACAGCTATACCATAATTTAAAATATAGGATCTGAGGTTTTCCTGGCGCAGAAGCTGAGTGAAGTTTTCTCGGGCAGTCAGCCAGGTGGTTTCGTCAATTAAACCCGACGTTTCGGAGGCCAACGCTGCCTCCATCTTCAAAGGCGTTGAAGTGCCGAGTGGTCGTCCTGGGGTCGTATATATATTAAAGGCTACTTGGACCGTACCGACCAATCAGGTGTCAGCACGGCTCTGCGTCTTCCCATTGGTCCGCTCTCTTCTGTACTTAACTGTTTGGAGACAATTCTCCCAAATCGGGCTGATGTTAATGCCCACGTCCCTATTCATGTTTTCTGGTTGAAATTTAATTTCTATTGCTTCTCTAATCAGTCGTTCCCAGTAGCCTGATGTTTTGGCCAAGATGGTGGTGTTTGTGAACTGGATTTGGTGTCCTGGGCCTGAGTTTATAGCATGCTCTGCTATCGCTGATTTGTCCGGGTAGAACAGTCTTAGATGTCGGGCATGTTCGTCGCAGCGTTGCTGTATGGTTCTGGATGTCTGGCCGATATACACCCTGCCGCATTTGCATGGAATTTGATATACGCCCGGGGTCCTGAGGCCCAGGTCGTCTTTCACAGGGCGCAGCATATTCCTTATTTTGACTGGCGGTTTGAAAACCGCCTTTATCTTCCTTTTTCCCAGTATTCTTGCCAGCCTCTGGGACAAGTTCCCGTAGTATGGTAGTACCGCTACTCCTGCGGTGTCCTCAGGAACTTGGGTAGTCTTATTTTTCTGGCGAACGGCCCTTTTCAGGGCCTGGCGGATCTCTGCTTCATGGTAGCCATTTTGTAAAAAAGTCTTCCTCAGATGTTCGAGTTCCTCAGGTAGGCTCTCCCTATCAGAGATAGAGACGGCTCTCTTGAAGAGGGTGTGAAGAACCCCACTTCTTTGTGCCGGATGGTGATGGCTGCCCGCGTTTAGGTAAAGGTCGGTGTGTGTCGGTTTCCTGTAAACACGGTGGCCCAGTTTTCCATTGGTCTTTCTCTGTATTAAGATATCGAGGAAGGGAAGACGGCCTTCTTCCTCGATCTCCATAGTGAAGCTGATGTTCTGATGGATACTGTTGAGATGGGTTAGAAAATCCTGCAGTTTATTCGGGCCATGAGGCCAAATGACAAAGGTGTCGTCCACGTATCTGTAAAAACAGGATGGCTTGAGTGGTGCAGTTTCGAGCGCCAACTTCTCGAAATGTTCCATGTATAGGTTGGCTATTGCAGGTGAAAGTGGCGATCCCATGGCTACACCGTCCGTCTGTTCGTAATATTTTCCCCCGTAGAGAAAATACGTCGAAGTGAGCGTGTGCCTGAATAGTTTAATTATGCCTTCACTGAAATGAGGCTTGAGAAGTTCTAGAGAGTCTTCAATTGGAACCCTAGTAAAAAGCGACACCACGTCGAAGCTGACTAACAGGTCTCCATCTTTCACTGAGGTGTTATCCAAGATCTTGATAAATTCCGATGAGTTCTTGATGTGGTGCTCACCATTTCCCACATATGGCTGTAGAAGTTTTGCTAGTTGTTGAGCCAGTCTGTATGTTGGCGCTCCTATAGCACTTACTATAGGGCGCAGTGGCACCCCCTCCTTGTGAATTTTCGGGAGCCCGTAAAGTCTGGGTGGCACCGCCCCGTGTGGTATCATTAGCTTCTTCATCTCATCAGGTACCGTAGATTTCTTAATCAATGTTGTGGTCTTCCTTTCAATGGTAGCTGTGGGATCCCGGTCGAGTTTTCTGTAGGCAGGATCATTCAGTAGTTCCATTATCTTAGCGTCATAGTCAGTTGACTTCAACAGAACTGTGGCATTTCCTTTATCTGCTGGCAAGACTACTGTGTCGTCATCGGCGCGCAGAAATATCAGGGCATCCCGTTCCTCCCGTTTTAGGTTCGATTTCGTGGGAACGGTCCTTTTCAGGGCCAATCTGGTTTCTAGACGAATGTCGTCTGCCACTTCACTCATAATTTAAAATGTTCAAAATCTGCAATATTTACTAATTAATCACATGATTGCCCGCCACTGCATTATGTTTTTATTCCTAATTCCAGACCTAACAAAAATGGTTTGTTTGTCTTTTTTTCCCTCAGAGTTGTAAGATATCGATCGTCATTTTTTACAATTTTCGCGACCACTACACAATATTCACTGTTCCTTTGTTTCCCATCATTTCAAGTATTAGAAGTCAGTGGCGTGCATATCCTTGGGAGATTTTATGTTATAACAGGAAGAATTGAATCCATAGAACAAAAATCTCCTAATAAAAGTTGCTTGTCTATGTCCCCTCTATACACAGGTAAAATATTTCGGTGTTATTCATTAACACCCTGTATATAGAGATAATATCTATACCGTGATAGACTCTAAATGTTTACCTTAACGGACTCGTCCTGTAAAATAGAACTTTACATAAACGGAGAGAGTTCTGATAAACAATGTTTAATTACCCCTTGATAAAGTTTTTTCTCTCTCTTTTCAGAATCCTCGTGCACACATTGGACAAAGAGTTGGAATGACTAGAAAGGACAGAAAGAAGCTGGCCAGGATGTACAAGTGTGTCTAAAAGAACGGGGAAACAACAGCTATGTGGAATGTTGTGTCACCAAATAAACCATAGTCTTCCCAACAATAGAATTTCTTTCTTTGTTTCCAGATGATACATGAGCCATTCTAAAAATAAAAAAATAAAAAAATGCCGTTTTGATGTCACATATTTGAAAAAGACACTTCTAGTTGAATTATCAAGATTTGTTTTGTAGATGAATCTACCTATTGGGATCGCTACCATGCCTTGACTTTCGAAACATTCTTTCATATCTTTACGTTTCATGCCTCCCTAAGTACGAAACCACCGCCCGTTTTGTTGTGATATATATATATAACCAAAAATGCCCCCAATCCTGGCATCGGCCCCTATGAGGTATAGAAGGAAACTTTGTTTGAATAAATTAGAGTACTCCCTATTCAGTTCATATTCTGGGGGTAAAGGCGGCCGGTGCGAAAGCTGACAACCTTACCACCTTCATGTGCCGAATGTCCAAAATCTGGGAGCCTCAACCTTCTAGAACCCTCTGGGCCACCATGGCCTATATAGGGATCACTTTACTTTACTTTAATATTCTCATGTAACAAGAATGTTCCGTCTTTAAATTTTGTAAAGAACACGTTACATCATTTATTTATAAACTTCATTATGAAGTAACTAAAATTTTCCAACTAGTACAATTTTACGAATTATCGGTAGCAGACTAACTACACAACAAGCAGGTCGGTTCATCATCCTATCTCTGAGAACGACTGAAGATGATACATCATTGTATTGAAATGCATCTCAAATAATACAAGTTTGATTTTAAAGCTGATTGCAACGTTTCACCAATCAACATTTATAAATAAGTGATTTTAACAGTGAAGAATTTTACCAAGAAGAAGCCATTTTATAATTTGGACATTATTTTATTCCAAAATAATTTTAATTGACAATTACAGAACGATTCACTATCAACTTATATAAAAGTCTGGAAGAATTTTACACAACATAATATAACATGAACATTATTTTAACCTAAAATAATTTTAATATATTTCTTTATCACAACCATAAATGGTTTTTATAGTTTAATATATCATCTTCCATTTATGTTGGTGCTATTCCAAATAAGAAGAACAAGTCATTCATCATATAGACAATATTAATAATTTTAACAGTGAATCAGTGGCTATTTTTAACCTTGACTGAACATGGACTTCACGTCAATGTATCTTAGCTAATAAAAAATCTGATGTGAAAGTCACATAACTTCCTCTGCCCAAATAAAAGTTAGGAGTATTCACATATCCTTGTACAGAATCGCAAGACACAATTTTACGATAATTATCCTATAAATACCTCTTCTTTCAATGATGCGACTAAAAGCGCAGTCTATATAACAAACTTTAAAAAAAAAAAAAACAAATGACTGCAGACGTTTATTGAACTTTCTGCCGTAAAATATAATTTCCGAAATTTATCGAATATTTCCCTCAGATACATCTTTACTCTATGCATGGCCAACAATACATCTTTCTCACTTCACATTCTTATATAAAATAAGAGGCCATGAAAGAGCGCGAATTCAGTTGTTCATCACGTAAGACAAACTTTCTACAAACAGTGGGTGAACAGTGGGTGGCTTGTAACTACCCTCAGAGAATTTTCTCGAAAAAATGTTTCAAATAAAAGTTTTAGCTCTTAGTATAAGCAACCTATCTGCAAAATTTAAAGAAAATCGTTAGAGCCGTTTTCGACAAAATCGCGAAAAACGAAAATTTCTTCATGTAAAGTCCCCTTAAAAATAAGAGAAAATAGTCGCCAATCTTATCCTCACATCTTCAGAAGGTACCTGACCCAAATACGAAATTTTGTTTTCATACGATTTTCCGTTTTGGAGCTAGCTTGTTCACAGATATTTTCCACACAGACACACAGACATGTTTCCAAAAATAGTATTTTTGGATTCAGGGGGCCTTGAAACGTGTATATATGCTAAAAACTCAACTTCGAATTTTGGGGTCGAAAACAATACCGGTACTTCCTCTACCTATAGTACCTATGGTACGGGCAGAGGAAGTAATAAATATTTGTAATCAGCATTACATTCAGCAAAGTCTTTTAAAACACTAGTACAGAGGTGGAAAAACATTTTAGATAATACGTTACATCAGTTTCAGAGTTCATAGGGTCTAAAAATGACGTGAAGAGACTCGGGAAGCAAGACGGATGATCACGGTGGAATGTGTCCATCCCCATAGACAGCACCTCGATTTAGGCAGCACTCACAAAACGTTGCTTCCCTGATAAGCCTATTCGAATGTTTTAGTTAAACGGTAGATATAAATGGTTTTGAATAATGTCTTTACTAATATGGGATTAAATTTTAAATTGTTCTTTGGACACCTACCGTAAGCCTTATCACTCGCTGCCTGCATTTTATTTAGAACTAGCATGTGCCCGCGGCTTCGCCCGCGATAATTATTTCAAAAATTAAAAATTAAGAGCATAATAGTTATATCATTATATTTATTAACACCTAAATCACGTGGACTACATACCACGATTAGATAGTATCGTCTGGTAAAAGCGTCCTCAGATTCGAGTTTCTTGGTCCAGAAAACCCCTGTATAGTAAGTTTCGTCCAAATAAAACAATGTTTGACCATATTAGGGCTTACAACATTCAAGCGATCGCGAAAGTTTTATTTTCAAGATATCACAAATATAGCCAAAGCCAACTGTAATTGATTTGACATTGAAATGTAAACTGAAAACTTATGTTTTGAAAACGCAAAAAATTCACGGTTTTTTGCCCATTTTTCACTCATAACTCACGAACGAAAACTAAAATTAAAATTCCGGCTTCGAGGTGCATTTTCCGACCCTTCAGCCCACCTATGTTTAAAATGTCAGATCTCTGCGTTCAGTAGATTTCGCTGGACATCGAGGACAATTCCTTTTATTAATATAGATAACATGAATTATAATGTTGCCTTCTCTAATTTGTCAAACATGCATTTCACTAAATCCAAGCCCACCTGATACGACTGGTAACAATACGTTCTGAAAATTTGTTTTGATAAATCTGTGCAAAAAGGGGTTAACTTTTTTCAAAAACATTTAATTTTTGGTATTTAGAATCAGAATTTTTCAAAATCCTTTCTTAGTGAGCACCTACATTATGAAACGAAGGTACTGTCAAAATTCCAAGTCTATACCTGTTATAGTTTAGGCTGTACGTTGATTCCTGTCATTCAGTCAGTCATTCATTCAGTCAGTCAGGACAAAGCCTTTTATATATATAGAGATTAAAATAGTTTACAGTTATGCTAGTAAAATCATGCTTAGTAGACATGTTTTTTTACCTGTTTTCGATGACAGAATCGCTGGTAATCTGGTGTTGGATGGCCTCGGTTTGCACCAAGACCGCTCTTCACCTCTAAAAAGAGGCCCCTATCTATGCTCCTTTCTAAGTACAGTACTCCCTTCGTTAATACCTTGAGGTGTCCAGCAGTATTATAAATGGAGCATACACAGACCTCACTTCAAAATTCCATGCCAGAGCACAGAATTATGAAGTGAAGGTCAGAATCTTAGTGTTGTCTTCCTCGGCATGTTCTTGATATAGAAAAGTCTTTTTCTTGATGTCACAAACACTAAATAGAAAACACTATCTTCTAGTCTTCTTGTTTCTTGATATAGGAAAGTTTGTACACACGACACTATTATACACAGATAAACACCGAAAAAGTAAAATTCGAAATGAACGCTGGGTGCTCCATGATGGCTTCGGCAATATCTGCAATTAGATAAATATTTTATAAATACCAACAGTATAGTCAAAGCAAGAGAGATAAAATGGTGAATATTAGGAAACCACATCCAATCCCTCAGAAATAATGATTTAATATACGGTTGGGAGTTGAAATTAAGAACCTAAAAAAAAATACAAATAGCAAGGTGTCAGAGGATATAATTATTTACAGACTTCTAACATAGCATTCTTTCTACCTAGCCTATCACTTAATTCCTGCCTTTACGTGAGGCTGACAAAACTGAATATACACTCCCTGCAATACGGCCACTTATTCTATATATATATATATATATATATATATATATATATATGTTTGTGTGTGAAGTGCGAATATAATATTGTCCATGCCCAGGGTAGAAAGTTATGTGAGTGCAACCCAACAGACTGAATGCCAGAATGGTACTTTATGAGATTGTGTGGGGGACGGGAAAATGTCTGTCCGTGTGTCTGTACGCGCGATAACTCAAATACGCCTTATCGGATTTTCATGAAACTTGCTATACACATTTATAACGTCCATGGGAAGAAGCCTATTGATTTTGGAACAAATCGGTTGACCGGTACCGGAGTAATGCCCAATTTAGTGGATATTTTAAGGTGATATCTCAAATCTTAAAATACAGGGTCCGCCAGAAAAATGTATACACACTTTAAGGAACGAAACTATTTATTAGATTAATCAAACATCTACCGGTAGTACTTTCTTAGTTCAGTGGTTACATTAGATCTTCAAAATGTTGGCCTTTGGGGCCAGACACATTACTGAACGATGAGCGGTCGCCGCAGCTACGTCGGTCAATGTTACAATGGAGATCGCAGCACATGCCGCTGTAATCTCCTGGCGAAGTTCCTCCAGCGTTCGTGGCTTACGTCGATAGACTTGATCTTTCACGGTTCCCCATAAGTAAAAGTCCGTAGGGGTTAATTCTGGCGACCGTGGAGGGAACTCAATGGGCCCTCTTCGTCCAATCAGGATCATCATCATTAATCACATGCAGTAATCGTGGAATGTAAGGTTTCCACTTAGCACCTTTCAGAATTCTTCGTACACTTGTACTGCTAATCCCCACTTCACGCGCACATTGCGTAGCAGACTTTTGTGGAGAAGTAACAAACTTTTCCAACGCGAGATCCGACAAAGCAGGACTTGTAGCTGTACGCGGTCTTCCTTATCTTCCTTTATGAATATCACAAATCGTTCCATGTGCCTCAAACTTGCTAATAATGTGTTTAATTGTTAGGCGGGTTGGGGTTCTGTTTCAAACTCCCGCCTCCACTGATGCTGCACTTCAACGGCATTATCAAACCTGATAAACCACTTCAGAATGCATTTTCGCTGCTCGAACGTTAAGCGTTCTCCAGCCATTTTGTTTTGTCACTATCGTGTTGAAAGTAACGACATGTGTTGAGCGTAAGACCATACTACAACATACTGGTATTATACTGGTAATATCCCGATACAATATCCCGATATAGTCTGACAAAGAGTGTATACATTTTTCTGGCGGACTCTGTATGCATTCATGCACTTTCAAATGACCACATATGCACAGTGAAGGGAAAATCACTACAAATATACACTATAAAAATTCAAACTTACATTTTATTTTCGAGTGGCACAATGTAACTTACTACTGTGAGACATGGTCACTATATCTATATACTATATTTATCTATATACTCTTCGAGAAGAACATAATCTGAGAGTGTTCGAAAACAGGGGGCTTAGGAAAACATTTGGGCCTAAGAGAGATGAAAATGGGGACTGTAGAAAACTGCATAACGACTAACTTCATGACCTGTACTCTTCACCGGATAATATAGTTAGGGTAATTAAATCACGGAAGATGAAATGGGCTGGACATGGGGGAGGAAAGACAAGTATTGACTGGGAGACCCCAAGGGGAAAGACCACGTGGAAGACCTAGACGTAGGTGGGAGGACAATTTAGATTTAAGGGAAGTCGGATTTACGAGGGATGGTTTTAAGAAGTTAGCACAGAATAGGGTTGAATGGCGGGCTCAGGTAAGCGCGGTAATGAACCTCCGGGTTCCATGAAATAGATAATATCCCTTTAGCTTGCTTAGGAATTATCTATTGCCATTGAGTAAGTAAGTATATTTCAATGGTATTGTTCAAGAAAGCACCAAATCCTCTCACCGATTTTCCTTCTTCCGATGTATCTAATACCCTAGTCTTAGAATAACGTGGCTTCGAACTATCAACATATACTAAGTATTATTCGCCCTCTCATTTAGCGGGTAGACAGAGCAAGAAAGTAAGCAAGCATGATAGGCATGTAGAACAGCTACTGCAGGCAGACTTACAAAGATTGCATTTCATATAAGAATAACGTCCAGAATAGAGAGATAGGCCTACATACGTAGAAGATAAAAATTAGTAATAAACTAATTTACAACAAAAAAAAATTAGGTAAACTCATGTAACAAAGTGCCAGTATGTTTTTGTTTAATCAGTTATGATTGCAATTATGATATGGAGAATATGTTTTTTTTTTTAAAATTGATTTCCAAGTTATGCTCCAGATTTATTCACTAAGCAGGGATTACGGAAGAACAAAGGTCTAGTTTTTTTAATGAGATTAAAATCTTCCAGCATCACCTGAACTGTACAGATTTGTGATATCATGAAAATCGCACACTCACATAAAAATTAAAAAAAAAAACAAATTCAAATTGGCCGGTTTCGGATTTTGAACCATGGACTCCAGAATGTGAAGCCAAAGCGTTACCATCTCGGCCACCGGGGTCATTTTAACGGTCTAGTTGGATAAGCGCATGTAAATCAATAGTGTTTTTTGTCATAGCTACCTGTATTTTAATTTCCAAGGCCTTATAAGATCACAGTAAAACAATAGGCAGTGTTGTCAAGATAACTGATTTTCATTTTTTTAATAAAGTTTTTCGAATACGTATATTACCATAAAATAGGCACTAAATTGAGCATTACTCCGAAACAGGTCAACCGATTTTATCCATTATAAAATAGACGTCTTCCCATGGACATTATAAATGCGTATACGAAGTTTCATAAATATACGATAAAGCGTATTTGAGTTATTGCGCCTTTAAAGTAGACACTAAATTGGAGTTTACTCCGGTACCTACAAGCCTATAATTGGATCAACAACACGAATGTACAATAGACACAAATCTGATAAATAAAATACTATTTTCGTACAATTTTTTGGGTCATTCTTCTTAGTTTTTGGGTCTTTTTTAGTTTTTTGGTCATTTTTTTTGTATTTTTGCACTCATTTCATAGCTCATTTTAAAAGTATTTTTAGGTCATCAAAATCCGGGCCCTGGTAATAATGCATATTTTGATGTTTATCTTCCATATGATATCCATTTTTATAATACAAGCAAACATTTTGTATTAAATGGCATAATATTGCATTTTATAAATGTTATCTCTTAAGACTTAAGTTTTTCTGATCTTATAATATTAGAGTTTACCATAGAAAAGGTCTAATGATTTGCAAGTTGCGTTTAAAAATAAGATTAGTACAATGTGACTTAATTTACATTGAGATAAACTTCGCAAAATTGCCTACCGCAATCAGTAAGTTAGAGACTATGAGCCTTTCAATGGTCGATTCTATAGGGATAACTGAAAATGTTCAAAAGATGTCTAACACAAAATTTTCTTTTCATATGTTTTTTCGTTCTCGATCTTTGCTAATCAAAGACACACAGGCATATTCTGGAAATAGCATTTGTGGATTCAACTCATAACACGTAGCCTATTTATACTGAAAATGAGATTTGGAATTTAGGGGTCATACTTTCTCTACCTATAGAGGGATTATTCCACAAAGTTCTTACAAATGAATTTTGGCTATCATAAACGATACTAATAAATCATTCTCTTGCTATATCGTTATTGTTACTTGATCATAATTTATATTCCATTCTATTTTATTTATCTAGATTGAATCCATTGTTTTGAAGGTTTAACATTTCTTACAATACAGTACAATTATTCGGTTCAATTTATTTTTTATAATTGCAGATAGGGTGTTCTTATCTCAGCCTACAATATTATTAAAGTATTGTTTTACTGTGAACTATATGGCTTTGGATTTGTATAAAACAGAAGACTGTCGTCTTGAACCTCACCACAGTTCCCCTGAATTCTCAAGTCTTCAGCGCCTACAGAAGAAGCAAAGCTTGATGGTGAGAGAGAAGTTATCACAGCTATGTACAACTTAATAGTTTCCGTTTATAAATAAGTTGCATTACGAAAATACAGAACTGTTATTTAATGTATTTTTAGCATTAGTGTATGATATTTGGTTAGCCTACTCCCAGTGATAAACCATTGGGCCTAGAAGTGGAGGTTGCTGTAACCTATTTGAATTTTGTTACGTTTATTTTTCAAGAGAGGGCAGAGTGACAGGTGGTAAACCCATCGCATCACAACGCCCCCCCCCCGGAAACTGAGGTATTACTTGGACGTGAAAGGGACGAGGAATTTTGACTAGGAACTCTCATTTAGGCTTGGCGTTCTTTTATGTGCCGTAAATCTACGATTCGGGCCCCCCGTAGGACTTTTAAATGCAAGATTTTTACATCCTAAAACATAAATCAACCGCTTGATGGTGAGAGAGAATTTATCACAGTTATTCACAACTTAATAGTTTACAAACACAAATAAGTTGAATTACGAAGATACGTAACTGTACATTAAAATTTATTTAGGACTAGCTTAAGAGGCCCGGCGTCGCTCGGGTTTTGTGTTCTGTAAATTCGAAAATAACTTATAGGTCCTTATATAGGTATTTAGAATTTGAAATGAGGAAGAACGACTTATCACACTGAAACTATTCCCTCAGAAAACGATAAATAAGTTATAGCTTTTTTATGGCTTGTAGCAAATCCCCGCGGCTTCGCCCAGATAATTAATCGAAAGATTAAACAATTAAGAGCAAAATAATAAAAATATTATATTTATTAACACTTTGCACACAAAATATTCATAGGTCTAAACTGAATCATTGATAGGCCTAATTAATGAAACATCTATAAATCCGGCTTTGAAGTGAATTCCACGATTAGAAAGCGCAGCATGGGAAAAATAACCTCAATTTCGAGTTCCCTGGTCCAGAAATCCCCTGCACAGTGAGTGCCGTCTAAATCGAACAATGTTTACGCATTGAGACCTATATTCATTATCCCTCTGCCGTCTAGGTTGAAAGTTTCAGATATCTGTGTGCCTTGACATTATAAAGAAATGAATCGACCAAGGTATGGCAAAAATAGACAAAGCCAACTGCAACTGATATGACAACTGAAATGTATTACTGAGAACCGATGCTTCAAAAGCGCAAAAAATGCACGTCTTTCCGTTTTTCGCTCATAGGCCCCTAACTCGCGAACGAAAGCTAAAATTAAAAATGTACTATGTCACAAACCTGCGCGGGAATGTACTCAACAATTTCCCAAAGTTTCATGGTGATCAGATGAATGGTTTAGTAATGCATAAAGGACAGACACACAAATATTCGTTTTTATATAGCCTATATAGATAGATAGATTAGTGTGGAATGTAATTATTTCTTCCATGACCAACTCTGATTTTCTAATTAACCAGGATAAGAGTAGTAATAAGAGTTATAGTATTTGTAGTGGTTAAAATGAAAGAATTGGATGTTTATTTGTATGAAAGGGAAGGCGCCCGGGCGGCTTGGGTCGTTTAAATGTCCCTATAAAGGAGAGGTAAAACTAAGGTAAAGATAGATAGGCAGATAGACAGATAGATAGATAGATAGATAAATAGTTACATAGATAGGTAGATAGATACATGGGCGTACGGCGGGGGAGGGTTGAGGGGGTTGAAACCCCTCCCGAAATATCTGCGATGTTCAATATTTAAAAAAAAAATGTTATTTTGTTATATTTTCTTACGTAACACAGCATTATTACAAAACTCTCGTAAATTTCAATTTCTCATTAATGATTCTATACTCTCGTAATTTATTTAATAATAATGCACATATTTAATCTCAATGAGCAAATGATCTGAAATAACTTCTACTGTAGAGGAAACCATAAACCTATTGTCATTAAATAATTTATTAATTCTGTTGGGTTTTTAATTTTTTACTTCTTATAACAGTTACTGATAAAGAAAATTTCCTTTGAAATTTCTCATAAATGATTCGATAACCTGGATATTTATGTTGTATGATCGATTGGATCTTAGGAGTCCAGCTCCACATAAAGAAATCATGTGGATTATAGCCCATGGTGTGTTTTACATCCTACGGTTGCTTACTATGATAATTTCTCAAATAAATGTTTTATTTATAGACTACTAGCGTGTGCCCGCGGCTTCGCCCGCGATAATTATTAAAAAAATTAAAAATTAAGATCATTATATTTATTAACACCTAAATCACACGGACTACATACCACGATTCGACAGCGTCGCCTGGTTAAAGCGACCTCAGAAAAGAGTTTCCTGGCCCAGAAAACCCCTTCATAGTGAGTTTCGTCCAAGTCGAACAATGTTTGACCATATTTAGGGCTATATTGAATATCCCTCTTCCGTGTAGGTTGAAAATTTCATACGTGTGCGGGCCTTGATAATCTAAACAAATAAATCGTCCAGAATGGACTTACAAAATCAAGCGATCCTCCGCGATAATTATTTCAAAAATTAAAAATTAAGAGCATAATAGTTAAATCATTATATTTATCAACACCTAAATCACGTGAATTACATACCACGATTAGATAGCGTCGCCTGGTAAAAGCGACCTCAGATTCGAGGTCCTTGGCCCAGAAAACCCCTTTATAGTGAGTTTCGTCCAAATCGAACAACATTTGACCGTATTTAGGCCTATATTGATTATTCCTCTTATAATAATAATAATAATAATAATAATAATAATAATAATAATAATAATAATAATAATAATAATATTAGTAGTAATAATAATAATAATAATAATAATAATAATGATAATAATAATAATCCTCTTCGGTGTAGGTTGAAAATTTAATATGTCTGCGTGCCTTGACATTATAAACAAATGAATTGACCAGCGTGAGCTACAACATTCAAGCGATCGCGATGGTTTTATGTCTAAGGTATGACACAAATAGCCAAAGCCTACTGTAATTGATTTGACATTGAAATGTACTTATTACTGAAAACGGATGCTTCCAAAACGCAAAAAATACACGTTTTCTGCCCGTTTTTCACTCATAACTCACGAACGAAAGCAAAAATTAAAAATGTAAAATGCCAGAAACCTTCCCGGGAATGTACTCAACAACTTCCCAAAGTTTTATGGCGATCGGATGAATGGTGTAGTAATGCATAATGGACAGACACACACACATACATTCACTTTTATATATATATATAGATTTAAAACAGTAAATGGACAGATACCTAAAGAAAACAGTTTGAAATACTGTGCTGCATAACTAACATATTATTTACAGTGTACTAATGATCACAATAAAACTGTTTAGTTACTAAAAATAGTGTATTAATTAAGTTACAAGGACATGGAGCAGAGACAACATCATTTTCAACCCCCTCCAAACAGAATTTCACCGTACGCCCATGGATAGATAGAAAGGGAAGGCAACGACAGTGGCATTTGGTGATATCCTCAATTATTACGAGTAGGCCCTACTATTACAGACTTGCACAGTTTTCTTTACACTTAACGGGATAAGCCCTTTGGTTTACAGCTCAGCCCTTCAAAAAGAACTTTACATAGACGTTTACGTTTCAAAATAACACAAACATTTTAAAATGTGGATGGTTAACAATTCGCATCTGTTGTAGATTTCGTACACTGCTACATCCTCTTCAGTCTGAAGTACAAGGCGATATGGCTATTTGGGCATTCATTATGGGGCTTGTATTCATCGGAGTCTGCACAGGCATGGAAATAGGCAAGTAAACTACACTTTAATTCCATTATTATTATTATTATTATTATTATTATTATTATTATTATTATTATTATTATTATTATTATTATTATTATTATTATTATTAAGGGAGTTCATACATGTTTGGGCACGAGAATTAAGAAAAAATTATTTTTTTCCTTAGCATTGAATTGCTCTACAACCTCGTAATCTGACATGATCTGTATTGACTATTTCTACAGTTACTTAGACCTATTATTTTCAGAATATTAATCAAACTAACAGTTATTAATATTATTATTATTATTATTATTATTATTATTATTATTATTATTATTATTATCGTTTCAAAATGGCAGCCATGTTTCGTGCACTGAAATGACCTTTCCGCTATCATATCCACTAATATCATTATTTCTGGGTGATTCTTTTTTCTATTTGTTAATATTATATCTACAACATCATGTACATTTTTTTCATTTAACATTAATATTTTTTTTCATGCTGACCATATGCCCCCAATCCTGCCATCTTCCTGTGGTAGATGACGCAGCGGTCGGGTGGTAGGCCAAGTCCCTCCAGGGATGTAGAGCCACGGAGTTTAGTTTTAGTTTAGTATTATATTAAAAAAAAGATCTAGTGTAAAAGAAAATGTAAAAAATAATGATTGTAGATTATGTAGTTTATACGTTATCTATAAACAGACAGAAAAATAATCATTCCGAAATATTGGCATTTGTGGAAATTACAATGGAAAAGGGATTCCAGTCCAGTAAGGAAGTAATTAATAATTAATTAGATTGACATTCATGATATATAATAAAGGCCAACAGCCATTTTAGTGCCTTAGAATGTATACCTATTCTTGGGTATATTTAGGTCGCTGATGCCAAATGTGCCATTAGTTTTGCCCTATCAGCTTTAGTTTATGAGTTACTAGCATGTGCCCGCGGCTTCGCCCGCGATAATTATTTCAAAAATAAAAAATTAAGAGCATAATAGTTAAAACATTATATTTATTAACACCTAAACCACGTGGACTACTTACCACGATTAGATAGCGTCGCCTGGCAAAAGCGATCTCAGATTCGAGTTCCTAGACCCAGAAAATCCCTGTATAGTGAGTTTCGTCCAAATCGAACAATGTTTAATCATATTTAGGTCTATGTTGATTATCCCTCTTCCGTGTAGGTTGAAGATTTCGTATGTCTACGGGCCTTGACATTCTAAACAAATGCACCAGCGTGGGCTTACAACATTCAAGCGATCGCGATGCTTTTATTTCCACGGTATGACAAAAATAGCCAAAGCCAAATGCAATTGATTTGACATTGAAATGTATTACTGAAATCTGATGCTTCGACAGCGCTAAAATCACGTTTTCTGCCAGTTTTTCACTCATAACTCGCGAACGAAAGCTAAAATTAAAAATCCGGCTTCGAGGTGCATTCGCCCACCTTTCAGTCCATCTATGTTTAAAATTTCAGATCTCTGCGTTCAGTAGATTTCGCTGGGCATCGCGGACAGACAGACAAACACGTCCTTTTATTATTATAAGATAACATGTGCCCGCGGCTTCCCCCGCGATAATTATTTCAAAACTTAATTGCATAATAGTTAAATCATTATATTTATTAACACCTAAATCACGTGGAGTGTATTCCACGATTAGGTAGCGTCCCCTGGTAGAAAAAGCGACCTCAGATTCGAGTTCCTTGGCCCAGAAAACCCCTGTATAGTGAGTATCGTTCAAATCGAACAATGTTTGACAATATTTAGGCCTACGTTGATATCCTTCTTACGTGTAGGTTGAAAATTTCGTATATCTGCGGGCCTTGACACTCTAAACAAATGAATCGTCCACGATGGACTTACAAAATCAAGCGATCGCGATGCTTTTATTTCCAAGGTAGGCTATAAGGTATGATGTCAAAAATAGCCAAAGCCAGCTGTAATTGATTTAACATTGAAATATATTACTGAAACTGATGCTTCGAAATCGCAAAAAATACACTTTTTCTGCCCGTTTTTCACTCATAACTCACGAACGAAAGCGAAAATTAAAATTCCGGCTTCGAGGTGCACATTCCGACCCTTTAGTCCGCCTATGTATAAAATTTCAGATCTCTGCGTTGAGTAGATTTCGCTGGGCATCGCGGACAGACGGAGGACAGACGGAAGACAGACAGACGGAGGACAGACACTTCCTTTTATTAATATAGATGGTAATACCATTATGCATATTATCCCATTGTACGTTTGATATAAATAAAAAACAGTGCCTATTTTTAGCTTCAAAATCACGTGAAGAAAAAAAGCAATAAACTAACATTACATTAACAATACAATAACAATATAATACGGGCTCTTTCAAAAAATTGATATTATCACATATTGTACGGTTGTTTATGACTTATGAGCTTTCAATTTGAGGGGAAAAATAATCCAGCTGTTAGTTTTTCTGTATTTCGTACAGTTTTCGTCCTACGTGTCCAAAGTATGGTCAAGAACCTTCACTAGCTATATTATGAAGCAAGATTTTGTTTCGCTAGGCTAAGAGTTCACGAATAAAATCTATACAAAAGTAGAGCTGGTAGGGAAAAACTGTTTACATATTTGGAATAAGCACACTACGTGTAGCCAAAATCCGGTAAAACATCTGAGACACCAAACAAAAAGTTATTTTTTGTTAGGCTGTGTAATCAATGTGGCTGTTATCTGTTGAACAAAACACGATCAGTTAATAAACATGTACCTCGGGGTCTTCCCAAAGTGTTGGAAAGTATCGGCAATAAAAATAATTGCGAAACAAAACTCTACAAATTATACTGCTAGTAGTCTCCGACCCATCAGTCTTGTACCAGTACTAGGTAAAGTTCTAGAAAAATTAATGATAGAAAGAGTCATGTACCATCTTCTACATAATAATAGGCTAAATAGAAATCAGTATGGTTTCATGCCCGACACCTCTACTGAAGATGCTGTTTACACAGTAACTAAGTGAATGCAAGACATCTACAGTAAAAGAAGCATAGGAATGCTTATATCGTTGGACATCTCGGGGGCATTCAATTACGCCTGGTGGCCCAAAATTCTCCAACAGTTAAAAAAACATAACTGCCCCAAAAACATTTATAAACTCGTACAAAGTTATTTTACAGACAGAAAAATAGAACTAACAATCAGCAATAGCACAGTTTCACGAAACATTTCCAGAGGTTGCCCTCAAGGCTCTACATGTAGTCCTGGATTTTGGGTTGTGCTGTATGATGACATCCTAAACCTAAAGCTTCCAGAAGGATGCAATCTAATTACCTATGCAGACGATGCTCTTCTATTGATTGATACTAGTAACATTAGTTCACTCAACACAACTGCAAACACAGCGCTAGATATATTATCTAAGTGGGGATGCGAAAACAAACTCAACTTCAACCCAAAGAAAACTACGGCAATGCTCGTCACAAGAAAACGTAAAGTCGAAGAACCAAAGATAAGAATGCACAGCGACAACATTCAAGTAGTGAAATCCATGAAATATCTTGGTGTTATTCTCGACAGTAAATCAACTTTCCGTGAACATTTCAACCACCTAGCCAGCAAGGGTAAAAAACTTTTAACGGGACTATCGTTAGCAACTCGGCCCACTTGGGGACTAGATTCAGATATTTTACAAGTTATCTACCGAGGAGCAGTGGAACCAGCAATTCTGTACTGTGTTTCTTCCTTTGAAAAGGTGCTGGAAAGAAAGTGGGCTCAGAAAAAAACTGTTGCAGATACAACGGGGATTTTTGTTGAGTATCACACGTGCATATAGAACTATTTTCACAGATGCTGCCTTAATCATCGCAGGCATAGAACCACTATATCTAACAGCAAAATATAGAGCCGTACTTTGCAATATAAAGAAGAAACGAACAAATATTGAAGGGACGGAAATAGAGACTAGAGCAAGTCATTTACATACTGGTCACCCCGCTCAACATTGCACTAATGTAACATTTACTGAATGCTCAGCACAACACAGACACCAGATCTTCACCGATGGCTCACGTTCCAGCACCGCTGAGGGTCAGGCCATAGTAGGCTGTGCATTTGTGGTTTTTGACGATGACACCGAACTATGCAATACCAGATTTAAACTGGCTAATCACTGCTCAGTGTTCCAAGCAGAACTATTTGCCATTCAAAAAGCCATAGAGTGGTGCAATGAGAATGACGTAAACGCTAAAATATGCAGCGACTCACAATCTGCACTATATATGCTATACATAATAAATCCAATCTCCATCAAATTGCAGTTAATATCAGGAATCTTCTCAGAATATCAAATAAACACATATGCCTCACCTGGGTACGGGGTCATTCCGCAATTGAAGGAAATGAAAGAGCAGACTCACTTGCTAAAGAAGCTGCATCTCTACAAATAGCCCCAGCCTATATTAAGTGCCCCATTTCCTACTTCAAAAAGGAACTTCGAAACAAAACCATTGACAACTGGAATCAAGAATGGCAAGCATCCACTTGTGGCTCTACTACAAGAGAAGTTTTCTTTCCAACGGTCTATGATCGCCAAAAATGCAAACTGTTGAAACCAAACTTTATTATAACCCAGTTCCTTTCGGGACACGGAAAATTTGGTGCTTATTTTGAACGATTTCACATAGAAACTCCGAGTAATAGTTATAACTGTATATGTTCTGAGTATCCACAGGATGTAAAACACTTGATTTTTGAGTGCCCTGTATTTTACAGGAAAAGACTAGAACTGGAACTTCATCCACACATCTGCTTTACAGTATCTAATAGGCAAGTCAAAACAGATACATTTACAAGCAGCTGCTGTTATAGCACATTTACAAAATTTATCATACATATATTTCATAGATTATGAAAGACATTAGGCTAGGCCAACAGTGAATCATATAATACAATTATACATACTTTGTAATTAAATATAACCCTAACATACCCGGTAAAGTAGGGTTTAGAAGATTCGGAGATTCAATAATAATAATAATAAACATGTGTTTTTTGCTGAAACTTAATATTGAAGATAACTTGCGTGAAACACTGAAAATGATTGCTAATAATACTCATTTATGATCCGAGTGATAAAAACGAGGTTTTAGTTTGCGAGTAGATGTGTTTGTGAAACGAGTCCGTAAGAGCGAGTGTAGCAGCCCTACGAGCAAAATAAAATCATTTTACCACGTATGCCATACACTATTTTTTAGGCAGTCTTTAAAATTCGTGCTATAATAATAAAAGATATAGTTATTATAATGAATTACGCACTGTGGAGCCAGCCATATTGGAGCTCGTAGACAGCTGTTACACATTTTCTGGCACAGGGCTGCCAACTTAAGCACAACGCTGTTCACCCACCAAGTATGATGATTTTTGCAATCACCGTGAAAATTTTCACACTTAAAAAGGCGTAGTGAACTTTAAAATTTTCATCAAACTGGCATTATTTTACCATAGGTAATCCCACGAGAGTTTACGAGTTTACCGATAGATTCGCAACTGTGCAGCAGGAGCGAATTTATCTGATGGAACTCGTCAACTCGAGTTGGATTTATTAAGACTATTCCATGAATAAAAATGTAACGGATTATACAAATAATAATTACTGTCGTGCTTTGTTGTATAAAAACAAAACTAACAGCTGCGAGATAACGGCCTACTATGAATCAACCATCCATGAATCGATTCGAGTTACCATGTTGTAACCAGTGCTACCAATGGTGCATATAAGACATAGTTAACTTCATCCAGGTAAGCTAACAGCAGAACAGAATAAAAGCACACCAACTGGCTTGCACCGAATCCAAATTGTGTTCATAATCAATGTACATTTATATTATTTCAATTTCCAAAAAGTTATGTTATATAAAATAATATTTTTTCGTACTGCTTAATGGCAGCATGTGACGTATGAATCACTGCACGTTGATGCTTACGTGTCCAGTAACAAGCTGACGATTTTATCGGATAAAATCCCTTCCTCATATTAATAGCAAGCATTTTATAAGATAAACGGCCGTGATTGGTCTATATCCGAGGAATTGCTAAACGTTTTTGGTCAACATCAAACACGCGACGTATGAGTGGAATAGTCCTTTTAAATAATACAGTACACGTATCGTTGAAAGTGCTTTTGTTACCTTGGACCGTCTGAATATGTAATTATAGACCGCAATTCATCACAGAGTCTATGGGAGAGAAGCGGCCATTTCGAAGGAGACATCCTTCTGACTCTGCGACAAGAGCGGAACGGCATCGAAGGCAACAGACTAAGATGGCCCCACAGGACGTTACCGTTTGCATTTGGTCCTCACTTCAGTAAGTATTCGTATCCTATTTCCATTCAGACACAAGAGGGATCCATCAATTCTCAAAGCCAAGAGAACCTTCCTTGCGGATATTGTAGAACAGGCCCCCATTTCACAAACCTGATAAGCAGTACAATTCGGCAATTATGTCACTTCAATAGGCAACTGGATCTATTTTTAGAAGTATAGGGTGTGAAGATGTATGTGTAGTGTAGTGTGGTGTTTTTGAAGTGAAACTTCTTTAGGCGCGCTAGGAGTAAATCGAGAGCTAACCTAAAGTTGCGTTACGAAGAAAATCGTCACGAAAGTAGCGAGGCTGTGACGGACTGCACAAAAACGATCAACTCACTGAAATTTAAAAAAATTAAAAAATCCAAAATTAAAAAAAAATAAAAATCCAAAATTAAAAAATCCAAAAATAAAAAATTCAAAGATCCAAAATTTTAAAAATCCAAAATTACAAAAAATCCAAAATTACAAAAAATCCAAAATTTCTAAATTACAAAATTCGAAGATCAAAAATTTAAAAAATAAAAAGTGTATAAACCCAAAATTAAAAAGTCAAACAATCCAAAATTAAAAATCTAATAATCCAAAATTGAAAAGATCGAAAAATAAAAAAAAAATCCAAGTTTCACTTCCATCGCGTGGCGTTCTACGCACCCGATTTTATTTTTTATTTATTAAAATCATTACTGGCATGCTCTATTCCTTAAGAATACTATATGCCTTTTAACTTCAATATACATCATTTGCAAATATTTTACTTACATTATAGTATGTTGAGTGAGTGAAGTGTGGTGTATGAGTGATGATAGTGAGGTGAGGAAGGGTGCAGGGGAGACCAGGGGTCAGCATTAACTTGCTCTTGTCGAAAGACATGAAGAGGACCGCCTGTCTTAACGTCTCCATGAGACGGTCTAATCGCTATGAACACTGTGCGGAGGTTTGGGATTGAACCAGGAGCGGATCCAGAACTTATTTAAAAGGGGGACGATAAATGATGGTTAGTTTGCACTTACTGAAGAATGTGGGGATATTAAATACCCCCAAAAAAGAGGGGGTCCGGAGGCCCTCCCCGGAAATAAAAAAATCGGGTGCGTGAACGCCACGCGACAGAAGTAAAACGTGGATTTTTTTAAATTTCGGATTTTTGGACTTTTTAAATCTTGGATTGTTAGATTTTTAATTTTGGGTTATTAGACTTTTTTAATTTTTAATTTTTGGATTTTTTAAATTTTGGATCTTTGATTTTTTTATTTTGGAATTTTTTATTTTAGGATTTTTTAAAAATTTTAAATCTTTGAATTTTTGGATTTTTTGGATTTTTTTAGTTTTGGATTTTCGATTTTTTAATTTTGGATTTTTATATTTTTTAAATTTTGATTTTGTTCGTAACGCAACTTTGGGTTAACTCTCGATTTACTCCTAGCGCGCCTAAAGAAGTTTGACTTCAAAACTGAAAGGCAAAATGTTGAACTTCTAGGTCTTCTGGGTAATTCCTCCAAATTTCTCAGAAACTAAAACTCTTCTTGCCCAAATTTTTTGGTCTATTGACAAAATTTGTTAGTTTTATATACTACATAGAAATTAAAGTAATTAATCAAATATCAAACATTTTTACCTTTAAGAATGTTCTAGTCTGAGATAGTTCACAAGAAATTAATTAATAATTTATAATAATAATTAAAGATAAGGCACTCGAACAACTGCTGTATTGTTGGCAGTCGCAGGTCGTCTAGAAAGTAAATACTATTCCACTTGCATTTTACGATCTTCAGGTACATACCGTATTTTTCGGACTATAAGACGCATCTTGGTTTTAGGATTATTTTTTTTTTCATTTAATTAAATTTCAATGATATCTTATTAGGTAATTATTTTCGACCAATTAAAAAAAATCAGCCTAAAAGCAAAACCAAGCGGAGGACCGCGGCCCCTATGGCCCCCGGATTGAAGCCAGGTATAATTGATTCACAGAATAGTGATTTCAAGCTGTACACTACCACCTCTTCTAAGTGGGATTTTCATAGGTCTCCCTTATAACTAGACCAGGGATTTTAAGGCAAATGCCTATTTTGTTCCTTATGAAATAACATGAAAATTTTTAGATATGTGGACGTTTCATGATAAATCACTTACATTTATAGAGTTTTATAGTGCCCTAAAATGCCTATTTGGACCTTTAGAGCCTATTTTACTATTTTAGTGCCTAAAAATGCCTATTTTGTACACTTAAAATAAAATTCAACTTTTGTAATTTTTACAATCTTATAATGGACATCCCTCATTGAAAAGCAAAACAGCAGAGGTGGGTTTTCACAGAAATTTCATTATTCCAAACAATTGTCGCTAAAGGAATGCTAACTGACGAGGGAGGGGGAGGATTAAGGAGGAAGGACTACTGTGTCAAGCCACCAGTGAAAGAACATCTGTTTAAGTGAATATAGTTCGTGATGACTAATTTTGCAGTTAATTCTGTTAAGAATAGGTATACCACGTTTCTTGCAGTAAAACAAAAGACCATGTTAGACTACAGTTTAAGTGTATATTGTAATATTTTAAAGTCTATTTTCTGTCTATCTACACATTTTTAAAGCATATTTTAAGTGCCTATTTAATCTTTTAAAAGCCTTTTTACTTGTTTTAAAAGCCTATTTTAGGTGCCTAAAACTAATTTTTTTAGGGCCTAAAATCCCAGGTCTATTTATAACAGATAAAAATACTCAAGCTATCTGACTTGAGAACAAATTAGGGTACTGAAAATAATTTTGAACCCCACTTGTATGAAATGAATGCCGTAAAAGAAAAGACCATGTTACGGTTTAAGTGTATATTGTAATATTTTAAAGTCTATTTTCTGTCTATCTACACATTTTTAAAGCAAATTTTAAGTGCCTATTTTCTCTTTTAAAAGCCTTTTTACTTGTTTTAAAAGCCTATTTTAGTTGCCTAAAACTAATTTTTTAGAGCCTAAAATCACAGGTCTACTTATAACAGATAAAAATACTCAAGCTATCTGACTTGAGAACAAATTAGGGGACTGAAAATAATTTTGAACCCCACTTGTATAAAATGAATTGTGTTATGTTTCAGACCGAGTGCAGAAAAGAAAAATACTGCAATCGATCAAAAGATTTAATGCAAAAACCTGCATTAAAGTGCGTGAATACATTCCTGGAGTCGACAAGCATTATATTGAATTCCGAAACGACGAACCAGGATGTTTTTCCTTTGTAGGAAGAGTGCCAGCTGATAAGCAGGTAACTCACCGTATTGTGCTCCTTCTCGATATTTATCAAATCTAATCCTTTTACTCACTAAGCAAGCTAAGGAAATATTAACTATTTTATGGAAACCGGAGGTCCATTGTCGCGCTTACCTGAGTCCGCCATTCAACCCTATTCTGTGCTGACTCCATCCAACCATCGCTTGCAAATCCTACTTCCCCTAAATCTATCCTAATATTGTCCTCCCACCTGCGTCTAGGTCTTCCAAGTGATCTTTTCCCTTCGGGTCTCCCTGTCAATATCTTTTTAGATATGTCTTTCCTCCCACCATTCATCCTCCATGATTTAAGTACCCTTACTATATCCGGTGACGAGTACAGGTTATGAAGCTCGTCGTTGTGCAGTTTTCTCCAGTCCCCATTTTCATCTCTCTTAGGCCCAAATATTTTCCTAAGCCCCCTGTTTTCGAACAGTTTCAGATTATGTTCTTCTTGAAGAGTAAGCGACCATGTCTCACATCCATATAATACAACCGGCAGGATAACTGTCTTATAGTCTTTATTTTTAGATTTCTGGACAGAAGACGAGAAGATAAGAGTTTCTAAACTGCATAAAAACAAGCATTTCCTGATTTTAGACGAGACTTAACTTCTGCCTTAATGTTATTCGTGTCAAATCTAATACTTCACTAAATTAAATTAACACTTTTTAAGATGTTTTAACCAGAAGTAAAAATACGAGGGGGAGTCGGAAAATAAGTTTCCCCAGGCGACTGTGTAACTTATTTTTTGATCCGCCCTCGTACTATAGGGTGTCCCAATAAGGTCGCCGGATTTGAATTGTCCGCCATTTTTATGATCTGGGATTGGCAACACTGTTGTTAGCTTTTCTGTTTCCTGTATTTGTTGCAATTACTTGGTATGGGGCGCTACACTGCTGAACAACGAGTTTTAACTTTTAATTGTCAAAATTCATTACAAGAATGGTGAGTGTTATGCTCAAACTGTTCGAAGGCTTCTTGCGCTCTTAGGCCGGAATAATGCGCCTAATGAATCAACTGTTCGTAGGCTTATTTCTTTGGGGGTTTCTTACATCGCAGGTTTATGAACACAATCCCCTAACCATACAAGACCTGAAGCAGGAAATTCGACGTGTCATCGCCAAAATCCAGGCACAAGACTGTGAAAGAATTATCACAAATTTCATGGACAGAGTCACTAGCTGCAGAGGAGGACGTGGTGGACATATGCCAGATATCATTTTTCATACATAAATCGGAACTTGTGCCCTTTGTATTCATGTATAAATATATGTAATTTCTTGAAAACAAAATTATTTTGTGCATTATTAAAGTCGGTGTTCTTATTGGGACCAGGGGCGGATCCAGAGAGACATTTTGAGGGGGGAACCAAATTA
The DNA here is from genome assembly GCA_964059195.1 of Ectobius pallidus. Taxonomy (NCBI): domain Eukaryota; kingdom Metazoa; phylum Arthropoda; class Insecta; order Blattodea; family Ectobiidae; genus Ectobius; species Ectobius pallidus. The sequence goes on from CAXKWD010000001.1 coordinate 220,542,246, forward strand.
GAGAGGGAAGTTTTTACTCATAAAAATTAATTATTCCCAATACACAATTGAAAACTAAATGAACATTTCAGCATTTTCTTACAAAGGTATTTCAAAATAATGAATGTCGTTGCTTTAATTTAAGTATTTGGGTTATATTCTAATAAATTTTGAATAATTTTTGCTTACTGTTACAAATTTTGTTTGGGGGGGGGGGAAATTTCCCCCATTCCCCCCCCCCCCCGTGGATCCGCCCCTGATTGGGACACCCATATAATAAGCATTCTAACTTGTACAAACATCATGTTCCAGCCGCAGCCCATTAATCTTGAAGATGGATGTCTCCACGACGCTGCCATCCACCACGAAATTCTCCACGCTCTAGGATTTCTGCACCAGCAAAGTGCAATTGAAAGAGACAAATACGTCACTATAATCTGGAGGAATATTATACCAGGTAATACCCAGTCTCCCAGTCTTATATCAATAATTCCCTCCGCAGCTCTGGTTAAGTTGGCATTTCTCTCTATCTCCCTTTTAGAGTCCTAGTAGACCATGTAACTAATGATGTGCGTTCGTTCGTCTTCTGTTGTTGATGTGTTTATGGCGCGTGATAATTTCAATTTTAATGACAATTCAGCTCATATGTCTTTCATTCGATTTGAACCCATTTGGCTGCCATTTTGTAATGATAATTACCCATAACTGCAATAGTTAAATTAATTCTGATAATAGTAGAAGTAGTCAATATAGAGCATGCCAGATTACAAGGCTACAGAGCAATTCATTGCTGAGAAACAAAAAGTGTGCGTGGAACGCCACGCGACAGAAGTGAAACTTGTTTTAATTTTTTGATTTTTTCAATTTTGGATTATTGGATTTTTAATTTTGGATTGTTGAACTTTTAAATATTGAGTTTTTGGACTTTTTAATTTTGGATTTTTAAAATTTTCGATCTTTCTATTTTATATTTTGGAATTTTGGATTTTTAAATTTTGGATTTTTTAAACTTTAGATCTTTGAAATTTTAATGTTTGGATTTTTTAATTTTTAATTTTCGATTTTTTGATTTTTAAATTTTGGAATTTGAATTTTTTAATTTTTTATTTTTAAATTTTGGATATATATTTTTAAATTTTCGATTTGTAAATTTTTGAATTTTGAAGTTTCTTATTTTTAAATTTTGGACATTTGGATTTTTTTATTTTTTTAAATTTTGGATTTTTGGACATTTAATATTTGGTTTTTTAAATTTTGGATAAGCCTAATCATTGAGTTGATTGTTTTCTGTGCAGTCCGTTCCGTCACACCTCACTAATTTCGTGACGATTTTGAGCGTTACACAAGCTCTCGTTTTACCCCTACCGCGGATAAAAAGTTTCACTTTAAAAATGAACTTCACCTATTTTTCAGCATCGAAAGCTGTAAGTCCCCCCTTAACTCCATACTCTCTTTTAAGGTAGATACTCATTGCTAAAACATTTCCCGGCCTTATCTCGATTTTTGACATTAACACTACTATATGCGAGAATGTAAGAGTCAGCATTTTCTTTCCATTTGCAGGAATGAAATTTAATTTCATGAAGTACAAAACCATAAACTTCGGGGTACCGTACGACTATTCCAGCCTGATGCATTATGGGGAAAGAGCTTTCTCTAGAAATGGAAGAAAGACAATTGTGCCCAAGGTAAGAAATCAATTTCATATCTATAGTGCATTTATCATCTATTGGTTTGATCCTAAAGTCACTTCAAATATTACGACGCATGCGCACGATGTCATTTATCAGCGTACTCACAATGTGCGCAAACGTCGTGATACCTGACAGTACGTGACTTAGCTTTATTATTATTATTACTATTTTTTACCTTTCCTATAAATGCGTTAATAGTACATTATGCAACAAGCAACTTTTATTAGGAGATTTTTGCTCTATGAGGTAAAATGTGTATGCTACAGGGCATTAAAGTAATTACAATTTGGTGCTCATAAGTCAATCATGAAGCGAATTAAGGTTCAAATTTTCATTAAATTGACTTCATGCCTTCTTACTGATCAAACCTGATTGTTAATCATTCATCAACAGCTATTTCATAATCTGCAACATTTACAGACTAATCACAAGACTGGCCGCAACTGCATTAGGTTTTTTAATAACTCCAGTGTTAACAACGAAGTTCTTTTGTTTTGCATTTTTTCAAATGCTAAAGTCATTGGCGGCCATGCCCTGAGAGATTTTTTTCTGTAAAGGCTAGTTTACACGACGAAATTAGGTTTCGTAACTGAGTTTCGCAACTGTTTTTTACTTGAATACGCAAGCGCTAGATGTACTTGCGACAATGAGTTACGACACTACGCAGTTTCGGCTGATTCCAACTTTTTACGAAACTATAATAGTAATTTTGAGATTATACGCTTATTTAGCTTGTTCGCATTTCGTAAAATGAAATGGGGAAGTGAAGAAATTGTGAAATGCCTGTATTCATACGTGTTTCAAACGTTTATATGGGATTTTAATAACTTGAATTTCAGAAATAACATGAAATGTGTGGTTGCATTGGAAAGAAAATGTGTGTACTACCCGCGCGCCACTTCTTGAGCGCTGGATTTACGGGGAAGTGAGGGTCGGGGGGAACAAAACATAGCTATTCCGCCAGTCTTTCTGCAGTGTTGTCAACTAAAGAAATAACGTTTCAGCAGAATCGCGCGTATGGTATTTTATGTAGTGACTTTAATATACAACGATTTTAATGCAGTCCAATAATATAACGTGGTGACGGTATTGCGTAACAATTAATTACACGTCATAAGCCTTTGGTTATCAAATAAGAATATTAGGCATAATATAGGCTCAATATTTTTAGACTGGATGACTAATTTTAAGCATAAAGAAGAGCAGAACATGCTTCGCCATTTCGTGTTTTAAAACGTAAGAGAGGTAAGGCATCTAAAAGTGGAGAAAGCTATAGACCTAATTTTAAACGTATTTAATACAAATTGTGAAAAGTTCGCTCAACTTTCAGTCCATGAAATTGAGATCAGAGTTCACGGGATCGTCAGAAATTAGCACATACGGAATTCTTAAAGAGGTGAGGAAAGTGTTGGATTTACAATGAAGTGTTTGTGAAATCAGCAGTTCGAAAGATTGTATTTTTCCCCATAACTCGATGCGTCAGAAAAGATAATGTCAATAAATAAATAAGAATCCTGAGACAGAATGAAAGCTTAGTATTGAAGCCACTAGATGTCAGGGTGTATAGCGTACTTCGTGTTTCAATGTTGTCAGTTTAACCTACGAAGTTGAACGAAACCTACCGAATGAGGACTAGGGAGCCGAGCGCTCAAGAAATCGCGCGCGGGTAGTAATTAGTTTCACGAAATCACTTTCATGAAAGTGGTTACGAAACCTAGTGTCATCGTGTAAACTAGCCTTAACAAGAAAAATTTAATCCATAGAGGAAAAATCTCCTATATAATAAAAATTGCTTGTCTATGCCCCTTCTATACACAGGTAAAGTATTTCGGTGTTATTCGTTAACACTCTGTATATAGTAGAGAAATAAGATAATTCGAACAGCTACTATAAATCTAATTTTGACAATTTTGTTTGTTATTATTGTACCGTATATACTCGTATATTCGCATGAAGAGCAGATGTTATATATTTCTGGACTAAAGTCACATCCGTTGACATCCGTTACCACCAACTTTGGTACATTATAGTCATGTCTATTTACGATGTATGACCTTATATGGAACTTAACAGGCTAACAAGAAGATAACAAAACGAGCGATAGCCTTTGTTATTCGTATGGGCCCGCTAAGTTCTTATAATGGGCGAACATTGTATAACGTTTTATGTTATTTTGAATCGGAAATTTAAAAAGAAAATAATTTCAATTCCCTTGTGGTTATAATGGTAATCAAAATTTGTTTGGTAATTTCGTATGTAGCGGAAATCAGGCTCTTTTGGTTGGCAACAATTTGTTTTAATACAAATGACTAACAAATGTTATACCGGAAACAGAAACATATCCGTGTATTGAATTGTGATCTATTTATAAAGACATATTTTATATCTCTCTTGAACTTATCATACTTTCTATTGCATTATTGTAAAGTTCAGTTGTAATAATCCTGGTTGAATGGAAGAGAAGGCATAATGGCCTTAATTCCACCAGGTACAATAAAACAATTCTAGTTCTAATTCTAATTTAAAAATACGAAAGACATATAATAAACTAATATTTAAAAATCCGTCGCTATGATACGGATAATGATATCACTAATGTTTTGGGCGAAACTAAATATTGTGTTGGCTTTACGATTGTGGTTTGTCAGAAACATAACTGCCTGTATCTAAGATATGAACCACATTTTTACTGGCGAAATAGTTATTTATGTTATTTTGAATATTGTAAATGATTAATAGATACAAGATAATTGTAGTAGTAGGAATAATAGTATTTGCAGTGCTTAAAATGAAGGAAATTTATAATTATTAATTTGTACGAAAAGAAAGTAGGGTACGCCGTAGCGTAGTGGTTGAGACGCTGCGCTACAGACCGGAAGGTCGCGGGTTCGATCCCCAATGAGGTCGTTGGAACTTTTCAATTGGCCAAATCCTTCTGGTGGCGCTACGGCTTGGAATCGACTCAGCCTCTAACAGAGATAAGCAATCCTGGGGGTAAAGGCGGCTGGTGCGTAAGGCTGACAACCTTACCACATTCACGTCCCGATTGTCTAAAAATCTGGGAGCCTCAATCTCTCGGAACTCTCTGGGCCTCCATGGCCTGTAATAGGGAATACTTTAGTTTTACGAAAAGAAAGTGAACGACGGTGACATCTGGTGATATACTGTATAATATCTATACCGTGATAGACCCTAAATTTTTACCTTAACGGGCTCTGCCTGTGAAATGGAACTTTACATACACGGAGAGAATTCTGATAAACAATGTTTAATTACCTCCATGATAAAGTATTTTTCTCTCTCTTTTCAGAATCCTCATGCACACATTGGACAAAGAGTAGGAATGACTAGAAAGGACATAAAGAAGCTAGCCAGGATGTACAAGTGTGTCTAAAAGAACGCGGAAACAACAGCTATGTGGAATGTTGTGTCACCAAATAAACCATAGTCTTCCCAACAACAGAATTTCTTTCTTTGTTTCCAGATGATACATGAGCCATTCTAAAAATAAAAAAATAAAAAAATGCCGTTTTGATGTCACATCTCAGCAAAAGATGCCCTGAAGATGGTGTAAAGGCACCGAAAGGCCTAAGCGTCGAATCACGAAACATATCACAGTTGAGCAACTGGTACCACATTTATTTTATTTCATTGATCGAGCTCAACAGTATTGGACTTTTTTTAAATAACTTTGTTCATTGGAATTTACAAAGAATTCAGGAATAGAGCCTCTGACACCTACCGTAAGCCTTATCACTCGCAGCCTACATTGAATTTAGAATTAAAATAGTTTACAGTTATCCTAGTAAAATCAAGCTTAGTAGACATGTTTTTTTACCTTTTTTCGATGAGAGAATCGCTGGTCTTCTGGTGTTGGGTGGCCTCGGTTTACACCAAGACCGCTCTTCACCTCTAAAAAGAGGCCCCTATCTAGGCCCCTTTCAAAATACTGCTTTCGTTAATACCTTGAGGTGTCCAGCAGTATTAGAAATGGAGCATACACAGACCTCTCTTCAAAATTCCATGCCAAAGCACAGAATTATGAAGAGAAGGTCTGAATCTTAATGTTGTCTTCCTCAGCATGTTCTTGATATAGAAAAGTCTTTTTCTTGATGTCACAAACACTAAATAAAAAACACTATCTTCTAGTCTTCTTGTTTCTTGATGTAGTAAAGTTTGTACACACGACACTATTATACACCGATAAACACCGAAAAAGTAAAATTCGACATGAATGCTGGGTACTCCATGATGGCTTCGGGAATATCTGCAATTAGAGAAATATTTTGTATATAGGCCTACCAATTGTACATTCAAAGCAAGAGAAATGAAGTGGTGAATATCAGAAAACCACATCCAATCCCTCAGAAATTATGATATAATAATTGGTTGGGAGTTGAAATTAAGAACCTAAAGAAATATACACAGAAAATAGCAAAAAGTCAAACCAACAGCTATGAATAAGGTGTCAGGGGATAGGATTATTTACCGACTTCTGACATAGCATTAATTCTCTCTACCTATCACTTAATTCCAGCCTCTACGTGAGTCTGACACAACTGAATATACACTCCATGCAATACGGCCACTTATTCTATATATAGGCCTTCTGTGTGTGAAGTGGGAATATAATATTGTCCATGCCCAGGGTAGAAAGTTATGTGAGTGCAACCCAAGAGACTGAATGCCAGAATAGTACTTTATGGGATTGTGTGGGAGACTAGAAAATGTCTGTCCGTCTGTCTGACTGTACGCGCGATAACTCAAATACGCTTTATCGGATTTTCATGAAACTTGGTATACGCATTTATAACGTCCATGGGAAGAAGTCTATTGACAAATCGGTTGACCGGTATCGGAGTAATGCCCAATTTAGTGCATATTTTAAGGTGATATCTCAATCTTAAAATATGCATTCGTGCACTTTCAAATGACCACATATGCACAGTGAAGGGAAAATCACTACAAATATACACTATAAAAAATCAAACTTACATTTTATTTTTGAGTGACACAATGTAACTTACTACTGTGAGACATGGTCACTTACTCTTCGGGAAGGACATAATCTGAGAGTGTTCGAAAACAGGGGGCTTAGGAAAATATTTGGGCCTAAGAGAGATGAAAATGGAGACTGGAGAAAACTGTATAATGACGAACTTCATAACCTGTACTCGTCACCGGATATAGTAAGGGTAATTAAAACACGGAGGATGAAATGGGCTCGACATGTTGCGCGCATGGGGGAGGAAAGACAAGTATTGACTGGGAGACCCGAAGGGGAAAGACCACGTGGAAGACCTAGACGTAGGTGGTAGGACAATTTAGATTTAAGAGAAGTCGGATTTGCGAGGGATGGTTGGAAAGAGTTAGCACAGAATAGGGTTGAATGGCGGGCTCAGGTAAGCGCGGCAATGAACCTCCGGGTCCCAAGAAATAGATAATATCCCTTTACCTTGCTTAGGAATTATCTATTGCCATTGAGTAAGTAAGTAAGTATATTTAAATATTATTATTCAAGAAAGCACGAAATCCTCTCACCGATTTCCCTTGTTCCGATATAGGCCTATCTAACACTATAGTCTTAAAATAACATGCTTTTCGAACTTTCAACATATACTAAGTATTATTGACCCTCTCATTTAGCGGGTGTCAGCCGCGGTGGTCTAGAGGTAGCGTGCCCGCCTCTAGATCCACAGGGCGCGGGATCAAACCCGGGATGGATTTTTCAGGACGTAAAAATCCTGGGCACGGTGTCCTCCGGGAGGGACTTTAAGCTCGGGGTCCCGTGTCGTAGATTTACGGCACGTAAAAGAACCCTAAGCCTAAATTAGAGCCTCTGGACAAAATTTCTCGGCCCTTTCACGTCCAAGAAATACTTAGTTTCCAGAGGGGGGTTGCGAGGCGATGGGCTTACCACCTGTCCCTCTACCCTCTCTCGGAAAATAAGCATATCAAAATTAGTATAGGTAATGAAACCTCCATTGGAGGCCCCTTCGCCCCACCTGGGGATCATAGGGTACCAGATACAGATACATTTAGCGGGTAGACAGAGCAAGAAAGTAAGTAAGCATGCTAGGCATGTAGAACAGCTACTGCAAGCAGCAGGCAGACTTCCAAAGATTGCATTTCGTATAAGAATAACGTCCAGAATAGAGAGATACATGTAGAAGATAAAAATTAATAATAAACTAATTTACAACAAAAATAACTGCGAAATAAATTAGATTTCCCTATTCAACCTGAAAATAAAACAAATTCCAGAAAAAGATGAGAACACGAGGGGGTTAATCTAAGAATTGTAAGAATTCTTGTCATAAACAATGTTTATAAAAACAATAAGGCTCTCGTATGTCTTTATTATAATCTAATCACATTTTATATTCCATTACAATACACTCCATTAATTTTTCAGTTTAATTTGTTTTTGATAATTCCGTAAAAGGTTGTGACTATCTAAGCCTCCAAGACTATTAAAATTCTGTTTTATTGTGAACTATGTGGCTTTGAACTTGCATAAATAAAAGACTGTCGTCTTGAACGTCACCACAGTTCCCCTGAATTCTCAAGTCTTCAGCGCCTACAGAAGAAGCAAAGCTTGATGGTGAGTGAAAATTCATCACAGCTATTTAATACTTAAGAGTTTCCATTATTATAAAGTAGTTACATGAGGAAAATACAGAAATGCACATGAAAATACTGTTAACTACTACTGCACACTTCATACCACCTAGTATTTCGTTTCTATTGCTTAAGTATTAAGGCAGTTTTAAAATAGAGAGATTGTCCACCTTAGAACCCTTGTCGTTTCACCTAACCTAAAATTCAATAACTCATGCAGAACTAATAATGTTATGCCCAAATATATTAATATCAAGTGCAACAATCATAACAATGTAGCGGTAAAATCAGTGCAGCAAGCTAAACAATTATGGCTAAAAAATGAAATTAAATTTTTACATAAGAAGAAAGATTTTTTGAACAAGCAAGTTTACAACCTACATCTACTAGCTTCTAAGGAACTTAAACATCATTGGACCTATATTGAAAATGAAATACATATTAAATTGAATGCCGAACTAGATAGAAAATACCATAATATGAACAAAAAACTTGACAAACTTATAAATGAAAGAAACAACCTAACACGGAGCCATACGTACAACGAACGGAAAACCCATGAAAACAAACAACACATATTCTACCCCAGACTGATCAACCTAACTAAAACTACATTCAATAAAGAGGAAGAAGCATTCTTACAGTTGGGCTACAAACATAACCTAAGGACAAACAACAAGCAAAAACTAATAGATAATATTATCATTGACGCAGAGGCAGCAGTATCAACATTGCATCCTGAAGACCAAAACAATATAAGGCGGAAATTAGCCAACGAAATCAAAAAGACATATATTGACAATAAACAGTCCAACCCAACAACCAAACGAGACTTACTTACTTTAAATAATATCAACAAGAAACTGAAAGACAATGATATTACTCATGTAAAAGCTGATAAAGGTAATACAATAGTTCTATTAAATAAAAAAGACTATATAAACAAAACAGTTGAGTTTATGAACAACAACAATATCGAAGTACTAAATAAAGACCCGACTGACAACTTTCAATCAGCTATCAAGAAAACAGTGAAAGAATCTGACTTAATACTTAGTGACAAAGAAAGGAAGATATGTATAAACATGAATCCTAGAGCTCCGGAATTAAAAGCACAAATAAAAACACATAAAGAAAATAACCCGATAAGACCGGTGGTAAACTTTATAAGTGCACCTAGTTATAAGATCTCTAAAATAGTGGGTGGAATACTAAAACAAAAACTAGATCTTCCTAACAAGTACAATGTAAAAAACTCAATTGAATTAGTTAACAAGATCAAAGACATCCACATCAACAAAGAAGATGCTATAATATCCCTAGACATTGCTAATTTATATACAAATATACCAATAGATGACTCAATTAAAATAATAGAAGAAAAACTGGCTGAAAATGGGGAAAACATCAATATATCCAAACAGATAACATCGCTACTCAACACTATACTACATCAAAATTACTTCAGATTCGACAACAAAATCTACATACAGAAAGAAGGTGTGGCGATGGGATCGCCTTTATCTGGTATCATAACAGAAGCCTATCTACAATACATTGAGAAAGAATATGTACAGGATATTATAACCAAATATAACATCACTACATATCAAAGGTACGTGGATGATATACTTTTAATATGTAATAAGACTCAAATAGAGAATATCTTCCAAGAATTCAACAATATTAATAATTGCTTAAAATTTACAATCGAGAAAGAAGAGAATAATACCTTAAATTACTTGGACCTGAGCATAACAAAAAACAACAAGAAACTGGAATTCGGGATATTTAGGAAGAGTACATATTCTGACAACATTATCAACAAATCCTCTAATCACCCTAATAGTCATAAAATGTCTGCTCTAAACAGTATGATTCATAGACTGGTTAATATTCCCATGAATAAAACCAACTATAATAAAGAATACAGTACAATAATGAAAATAGCTGAAAATAACGGATATAGTAAATGGGTGGTTAGAAATATGGTTACTAAACATAAAGCGAAACTACACAGTAAACAAAACCCAATAAGCAAACTCACACCGATTAAAGAGAAAAATAATAACATAAAATTTGCTACATTTAATTACGTAGATAACAAGATACATGCAATTACAAAAATACTACGAAAAGAAAATTTCAAAATTGCATACAGAACAAACCACAACCTAAAAAGAAAACTACATAACAACAACAATAACGATATAGACAAAATGGAAGGCAGCGGAATATATAAACTAACATGCAATGACTGTAAAAAGGTGTACATAGGCCAAACAGGTAGGAAGTTCAAGCAAAGATTCAAGGAACATGTTAATGATTTCAGATATAATGGTAATCGCTCATCATACGCTAAACATCTCCTTAATACTGGACATAGATTAGATAACATAGACAATACTTTAGAAATCCTCCATAATTATAAAAAAGGTAATAGACTTAATATTCTAGAAAATCTTCAAATCTACAAAAATAAAAATAACATTCTAAACAAAACCACGATTGACCATAATCACCTGTTTGAACTCGCAACAACTGTGACCTAAAACATGCAACAAGTAAACAACCGGCATATACATTAGTACATCATCAGACATTGTATCTGTTGTGTCTCCAAGCTGAACTGAAGATGATGCAACTTGCATCGAAATGCATTTTCAAGTATTAGACGCATCTGGGACCAAGAAGAAGTTTTATTAATTTGACAACAGTGTTTTTATTAATTTGACAACAGTGTTTTTATTAATTTGACAACAGTGTTTTTAACGTGTGCTTATGCCTTCTATGGTATTTTATATTTTATAAAAGGCCCCAGATAAGTGAAACGACAAGGGTTCTAAGGTGGACAATCTCTCTATTTTAAAACCATTTTACCCTGTCTGAAAATGAAATTCATTAATAATTAAGGCAGTTTACATGGACAAATGTTCTAGCGATTTGAAAAAACCAGGAAACAACCTATGAAACAGGAATTTTGTCAACGCCTGGAGATTTGTGTATTTTTAGTTTACCTATAGCTGTTTCTACTTATGTTAGAGTTGATTCAGCAACCATCGGCTCTGCCGTGAATATTTCACTTTCTACACTTTGGACAACTCCATGTAAAAGTAGGGAAAAAAAGCGGACCGACTCTTGATGCCATCATTGTCCTTAAATATGTTTATTCTAGGTTGAAAACCATTCTTGAACTCATTTATTCCCTTGTAGAGATCCCTAACATTTATATAAAACATTTACTTACTTACTCAATGGCAATAGAAAATTCTTAAGCAAGCTAAAGGAATATTATCTATTTTATGGAACCCGAAGGTTCATTGCCACGCTTACCTGAGTCCGCCATTCAACCCTATTCTGTGCTAACTCCTTCCAATCATCCCCCATAAATCCTACTTCCCATAAATCCGTTCTAAGATTGTCCTCCCACCTACGTCTAGGTCTTCCACGTGGTCGTTTCCCTTCGGGTCTCCCAGTCAATACTTTTGAGATATGTCTTTCCTCCCCATTGCGTGCAACATGTCCAGCCCATTTCATCCTTCGCGATTTAATTACCCTTACTATATGTGGTGATGCGTACAGGTCCTGAAGCTCATCGTTATGCAATTTTCTCCTGTCCCCATTTTCATCCCTCTTGGGCCCAAATATTTTTCGAAGAACCCTGTTTTCAAAAACTCTCAGACTATGTTCTTCCTGATCAGTTAGCGAACATGTCTCACATCCATATAATACAACAGGCAGGATAATAGTCTTATAAATCTTAATTTTTAGATTTCTGGACAGAAGACGAGACAATAAGAGTTTCTGAACTGCATAAAAACAAGCATTTCCTGATTTGAGTCTACACTTAACTTCTGCCTTAATATTATTTGTATCTGTAATTACTGTTCCCAGATATTTGAATTCCTCCACTTGTTCAAACGATCTACCGGCTATTCTAATATTTTGTGGCGCATTATTTTGACGTTCCATGACCATATACTTAGTTTTTCTCTGTATGTTTCCAACCCAACATTCCTGCAGGTATCGAAAAGACTTTCTGCATTTCTCTCGATTGTGTTTACGTCATCGCCCAATAAGCAAACGTCGCGTCATCCGCATAAGCTAAAATCGGGTGACTACCATTTAATTCTAGGCCTACGTTGTTTTCCTGAACTTTCCTAATGGCGTATTCCAAACCGAAATTAAAAAGTAAAGGTGATAGTGCATCTCCTTGCTTCAAGCAGCTTCTAATGGAAAACCTATCTGATATAAATTTCCCTAACCTGACTCTGCTATATAAAAAACATTACCTGGGATATTTTATTCGTATTCATTTCCGATTTTTCTAGATTGCATCAACTACGGCAGAAGGGAACGTGGAGAGCTTTGCACGATAGAATCTTAGAGAAAATGAAATAACAACAGTTACCGGGACAAAAATGAAATAAGTGTGTCTTCAATGCACAATTGTCATAACAGGAGATATTATACCAACATCGGTCCATATTTTTCGTTAGTCCCTGATTCCAGGCTTGGCGAACATGGAGTTTAGAAAAGTCACGTCTCAGGAAAATGTCCAAAAAAAAAAAGTTACTTCGCTTTCAACAAATAACGAATAGCTACTGAGATCGCGGTTTGGGTATTTCCAATGTTGTGCTAAAGCAACAAACACAGTATTCGAAGACTTTGCAACGTATGTAATAGGAATTAGAAAACAACAGGAGGTTGACAATGTCTAAAAACACCAGATTCGAGACAACCTAATTATGAGACGTATCTCAGGCGAAAGCTCAGACTCCTAGGATTAAACCGAGCACTACTATATGGGAAATAGTCTAAGTGCCCGGGTTGCTGTGGGAAACTCTCTCAGCAGCCGATCAGATTGGGGTTTTGCGGGGTTTTTCCTCACTTATTAGGTGAATACCACATCGGAGAGACGACCCCCGACAGACAGATGACAAAACACAGAGTTACACATTTCTATTAGTTCTATTACTGAAAGACATTCTTCTTATGTTGAGGATGTAATAGATTAGCCTATTGGGCAGCACTCACCACTGTTGAATGATCCTTCTGTGAAGCCGTTGTCAAAGGTTACTTAATCTTACGTGGAGCCTTCGTTTTCTTCATAAGATAATAAAATAATAAAACACATGCATAATATATAACACAAACACTAAAAATGTCAACTTCACAACAGAAACTACGACGTTTCGCGAGACAACATGAACGTCTCGCGTTTTCAAATGAGTCTTATTTTAGAGACGAGTGTTAAGTCGCGCAGTCTTTCCGAACGTCTAAATTTGACTGTTCTATTAGTGTTTAATCAAACAGCTGGATCACATTACCCACAAGCTTAAAGTACACAAGAGCGAAAACTAGAGCAATAGAACACAAGCGCCGGAAAATTGTTGGGACCGGAGTATGGTCAAGGGCTCCGGGGGCAGTGGAGGTCCAAAAATATTCCAATGTTGTGATACTAATACACATTGTATTATTGTTATTGCAGATGAAGTTGGTACTACTGCTCTTTGTTTTGGTGGCCTGCATGGCTACTGGCTTCTGTAGTGAGGAGCGTAAGTTGGTAATTGTCTTAACAGTTGGTCACAATGTGTAGATTTCATGCCAAGATGTAATCGCACTGTTTTCTTGCAGCTTCTCGAGGTTTATGTTGGAATCACGCTAACTGTTCTCCCGGGTACTACTGCAAGAAGATCTGGCCAATGCCAGTTGGTGTGTGCATGAAATATTTTCCGTAAAAGATATATGGAGCAGAGGACTTCCATGAAGAAGATATGGAGGCTTAGGATGGTCCGGTGCCATATTAGTACTGAGGCCACAATGTGAATAAAGTCTCCACAGAGCAATGACAATCCACTGGTTATCATTTCTGCACCACCTTAGTCCATTCCTTCAAGTGGACATCATACTTAGCAAACACTCACCGCTGAATTGATGTTCACTCCCTGGGCAATTGTGCTCTTCCAGGTCCTTCCAGATGACGTCATGGAAGGCTTTGCAATACCCCACAAAGGTCTTTCTTTCGTTCTGGTGATAATAGATTTAATGATACTAATAAAATTTTATCAGGTTCTCGATATACCTTTATTTATCTGACTTGTCATAATTTATATCTCATTTTTAATGAACCAGATAATTATTACATTATGCTTTCCAATTTAATTTAATTTTGATAATTGGCAAAGACGCTGTGATTAACTCAGCCACCAAGACTATTAAAATATCGTTTTAATGATGAACTATGTGGCTTTGGTCTAGTTAGTATAAATAAAAGACTGTGGTCTTGAACGTCATCACAGTTCTCCTGAATTCTCAAGTCTTCAGCGCATACAGAAGAAGCAAAGCTTGATGGTAAGAGAAAATGTATCACAGCCAGGGCCGTATTTCTAAATAGGCTAAGTAGGCTGCAACCTAGAGCGGCAAATTTTCAGGAGCGGCAGTTTGGCAATTTATTCAAAAGTTAAATGAAATATTTAAGAAATCTCGTAAGATAGCTATGTAAAATTGAACATGCAGATTACGTGGAGTGAGTTCTTTAGAGAAGTTTGTATATACACCGTGTCCGGGAAAGACCTGACGAAAAAGAAATAATTATATATCAGAAACTATTACAGTTACTACCTCAGTATTTTCACAGTTAGAAAGACAAACTAAAAAAGTTTTGTTTTGTAGCATCCCGTAATGCGCATGAGCAGGCACATTGTTGTTGCACAAGGAGAAACGAAAAAAAAGCTTTTTCTGCGCAGCGTGTGTAGTCAGTCTTATTCTGAGAACTGGGAATGCAAGTTGTGCGTAGGCTACAACGTCGTTTCCAAACAGACAAAGGCCGAAATCCTCCCGCCCGAAACAGCATCCTTCATTGGCACAAGCAATTTCTGGAGATAGGTAATGTTGAGTCACAGTGGGGAAAGGCAAAGAAATCGCGCATAAATGACAATGACATTGAAAGTGTACGGGCTGCTTTTGTCAGAAGCCCGAGGAAATCCATTTGTGAGGCGGACAACTGCAAATGCCAAAATTCACAGTCCATGGGAGAGAAGGGCCTACACCATGGCCACCAAGGTCACCTGACATGACCCTAGTGGATTTCTTTCTCTGGGGATTTGTGAAAGACAAAGTGTATCGCACGCCTGTGACCGATAATGCAGATTTGCGTGGCCGAATCTACGATGCAATAGCACTAGTCACACCGGAGATGCTTTCGCGTGTGTGGCACGAAATTGAGTATCGGGCCATAAATGATGCTCACATAGAGGCTTATTAAAATTCATCGTGTTTCTCTTTGTAACCGTGAAAACATCACGTCAATAAATGCAATAGTTTCAGATATATAATTATTTATTTTTCGTCAGGTCTTTCCCGGACACCCTGTATTTCAACAATTAAACCAGTAATTAACTACATTTTGTGTAATTTCATTTCACCGTGTAGGACAACTTAATTCAATTACGCAAAAGATAATCATTAGCATTAAAATATAAAAATATGTTTAAAATAGTGATCACTGATCTCCAAGAACCAAATAATTAATTTCGAAACCCATTTCATTTTTAACGAATCTTAAAAGAAGTAGGGTACCAGAGATACAGATTGTTATTATGTAAACCATTAAAATGGTAGTTTTATCTAAACTAAATGAACTTTATGCTTAAAATATATGAAAACACTAATGAATTCTATCTGAAAAACAAATGTATTAAGGAAATATGAACTATAGAGGGGGCGGCAAATGGACTTAGCCTATAGGCGGCATAGGCCTACTCTTAAATCCGGCCCTGATCACAAGTATTTCCATTTTCAAAATAATACAGAACTGTACATGAAATCCATGACTAACTTTGATATATTAATTCAAATGTACAAACATATACTTGTATTACTTGTGATAATTTTCTGTGTAAATGAGGTAGTGACTGGATGAAGAGGGTTGATACATAAAATAAAAGAAGCAGGTAAAAGTGGAATTAGCGATTCTATTGCCACGAACACCTCGCTTGAACATGTGTGGCTAAATTAAAGACTTGTAAGCTTCCTCAATATTCCACACAGTTCTTACCAATGTATTCTTGTTATAACGATGTTGATAAAATATTTTAAGGCCCTCGTTATGTCTTTATTATAATCTAATCACATTTTATATTCCATTACAATACACTTCATTAATTTTCCAGTTTAATTTGTTTTTGATAATTCCGTAAAAGGTAGTGCTTATCTAAGCCTTCCATAATATTAAAGTATTGCTTTAATTATGAACTATGTGGCTTTGGTTTAGTATAAAATAGAGGACTGGTTTGTATCACTGAAATACTAAAGGTATTTTTAATGGATAAATGGCTCTAACGAATTTGATATAAAGTCAAATATCGAAATTTCTATTAAAGAATAGTAAAACAAGAATACCTCTAGTGGTACTTAAGTCCTGTTCATTTTCCATTTTTCTAGGTTACCTCAACTACGGAACAAGGGTATGCCTACATAAAATCTTCAATATAAAATTGAAAAGATAATCAAAATGAACATTTTTTTGTCCATCATACTTCTTGTTATCAGTACAGAAAAGATATAAATGTGTCTGTAATACAAAATAACAGAATGTGCAATGCCGGGTACAGCAGCTAGTAAAATATATATGAAAGAAGTTGGAGTCACAAAACGATCCCAGGGTTGGCGAACATGGATTTTTAAAAGTCACGTCTGTGGTTACAATAAGTAATAACTATTGAGATCGCGGTTTGGGTATTTCCAATGTTGTGTAATAATTTGACTTCGGACTTTTAGGTCGCTAAAAATGCTGTTTTAGGTACCTAAAGTAGGCACTAAAAATTGGAAAATAGGTTCTAAAAATCGTAAAATAGTCTCTTATAAAATCGTTAAGTTGCTAATATTCTCCGAAATATCTCAATTGCAATGCAGAATATTATATTTATTGAAGCCATCATTAATCAATAATCTTGATAAAACACAGATATAGGCCTATGATACACAGAATTATATAGGCCTATTACTAGGGCCTGTATTACTTCCATAACAGTGAAAACCTAATCCCTGCGCCCAGAAGCTACGCACGCTAGCACATTTAACCCCTTGTATCCCTCAGTGATTCAGAGAACTTTTTTTTTTTTTTCTGGATGTGGAAGTCGGGAGAAAAACACTACATTTTCTTGGGAATTCCAAGGTATTTTTCTCCTGAGGACAAAACATTCCTTTCTATTTAACCACGTCACAAATGTGTCAGGTACTGCACATTCCGAGCTAAACATTTAGTACGAACTGAAAATAAGTGCTAGAATTTATAACAAAAAAGTAACTTATTTTGAACTTTAGAGGAAAAAACAAGCAAAAAAGGCAATATTAGGCTCTTACGTAAAAATAGGTTGTTTTAGGTCCTATAAAAGTATCAGTTTTAGGCATAGTCACTTATGAAACATGAATATACGAGTATTCGTCCATATATCACTTAAGGATTAAAATAGGTTTTTACCTAAAATCCGAAGTCTAGT
Organism: Ectobius pallidus; assembly: GCA_964059195.1. Lineage (NCBI taxonomy): Eukaryota > Metazoa > Arthropoda > Insecta > Blattodea > Ectobiidae > Ectobius > Ectobius pallidus. Next base: position 220,560,043 of record CAXKWD010000001.1, read on the forward strand.
AATAATACACATTGTATTACTGTTATTGCAGATGAAGTTGGTACTACTGCTCTTTGTTTTGGTCGCCTGCATGGCTACTGGCTTCTGTCGTGGGTGTAAGTTTGCAATTTTCTTAGCAATTGGTCACAATCTGTAGATTTCATGTTAAGATGTAATCGGACTGTTTTCTTGCAGCTATAGCATGTTGTATGGATGACGACTGCCCGGACGATTTCTGGTGCAACTTAAACATTGGAGAATGTAAGAAAAATACAAGGCAGGCTTTTACTAAGGAGCAACTGAGCCGCCATATTGGTATTGAGACCTCAATATGAATAAAGTCTCCACAGAGCAATGACAATCCACTTGTTATAATTTCTTCACCACTCTTGCTCATTCGGGCATTCTTGTGTGATATAAAACTAGTGTAAAAGGCCCGGCGTCGCCCGGGTTTTGTATTTTGTAATTCGTAATTAACTTATGAAGGACTTTCCATTTTAAAATTCTAGGTCCTTTTATAGATATTTAGAATTTGAAATGAGGAAGAATGACTTATCACACTCAAACTATTCGCTCAGAAAACGCTTGATACAGCTTTTTACGGCTAATAGAGAATGTATAATTTTGAATCCATCGCTTGTACACAGCAAGCCTGGTAGGGGTTCAAATAAGAAGAAACAGTAATTCCGGTAACATCAAATTGTATTGCTTTTGCGGAATATTTTATTTCTCACTCTAATGTTACCATAAAACCGTTTTGGGGATGAAATTAAACAGACATGCGATATTACTTTCATGCATCCCTCCCCAAAAACATGCGATAAAAGAATATACATATAATCATACCTCGTACTGTTTTCTCTATGTCCAGGGTAGAGAAAGTTATGTGACTGCATTATTTTCGTGGATTTCATAATTTAATATTTATTTATAACATGAATTATATTGGTAGATTTATAAAAGTCCCACTTCAATTATTTCCAAACCCATCTGAGAAACAACTGGGAACAATATGTTGCCATGCCAACTGTGATTTGAATTTCATAATTCTATGTAAAAAGGGATTAAGTATACTCAAAAACATTTGATTTTTGGCATTTAAAATCAAAATTTTGCAAATTCCTTTCTTAGTGAGCACCTACATTATGAAACGAAGGTACTATCAAAATTCCAAGTCTCTACCTGTTATAGTTTAGGCTCTACGTTGATTCTCTTTCAGTCATTCAGTCAGGACAAAGCCTCTTATATATATATGAGATTTTAAAAAATTAAACTATAAATAGGGGTTCAAAGATCAGACACTTTTTATCTAAACTATTGATTTGATACGACAATACGATTTGACAACTTGGTCACACATATGACTGTGTACTTATATCTCTTCCAGCCTGAACAGCTTTGAAGGGAGTTTACCACTCACGACGAAATGTGACAAGGGAGTGTCGTCTTTAATCCAACTGTTCCAGTTTTTATTCCAGGATATGGTTCCCCTCACTCTGACTTAATCGATCACAAAACCTTTTTGTGTTCCAGTTCCCACCCTCTATTACACGAAAGGGCACTACAACTCTCATACCACACACACGCTACTAGAAAGATGGAAGATCAATAACAATGATGCTGCTGACGACAATAACAGGCTATTAAATGGTCATATTATAATGAGTGGTGGAATTTTATATGGCAGGGGGAACGGGAGCTCTCTAAGGAAACCTTTCTCGACCCCATTTTGAGCACAAATTTCACACAGTTCCATCGAGGTTCGATCCCGGCTCCTAGCGGTGGAAGGCGAGCGGTCTGACTCAGCCACGAAGCAGCTGGAAGTATCTAATATAAATTACTATCGATATTTCACATCAATCAAAGGAGAAAATTTCGCGAATTCAACCTGTCGAGACATCTGTCAGTGTAATAGGCTACACCCGATTGAAAATTATCCGCAGCTTGACGCACGTGATTGAAAACTGTCTGCAGCTTGTAGCACCTGATTGAAAACTGCAGCTTGTAGCACCTGACTGAAAACTGTCTGCAGCTTGTAGCACCTGACTGAAAAATGTTTGCAGCTTGTAGCACCTGATTGAAAATTGTCTGCAGCTTGTAGCACCTGACTGAAAACTGTCTGCAGCTTGTAGCACCTGACTGGAAAATGTTTGCAGCTTGTAGCACCTGATTGAAAATTGTCTGCAGCTTGTAGCACTAAACTGCCTGCAGTTTGTAGCACCTGATTAAAAAAACTTTCCGCAGCTTGACGCACCTGATTCAAGATTGTCTGCAGCTTGTAGCACCTGATTGAAAATTGTTTGCAGCTTGTCGCACCTGACTGAAACTATCTTTATCTTTCCGCACTTAATTTTCAATCTTGTTGTATTTTATTAGCAAATGTTATCTTCACCCACAACGGTAATCGACAACAAAAAAGGGTAAAATTATTATTTTTCTTCACAAATGTAATGGTTACCAAGAAATGACAAAATATTAATTTTCCCCATGAAAGTAATAAATATCAACAAAGATAAAAAAGGTCATTTACCCCCAAAGATCTTGCATGAACAATCCACTAAGCACAGAGTTTTAGTATACACATAGACTGATACTATGTGCAGTGGTCAATATGAAAGAAGACTTAGTCCTAGTTTTGCTATTGTTTTTTCTCCAGCTGAAGCACCACCCGGTGATTGCCGACCCGGATAAAAATGTGGACAAGTGTCGATATAGTAGAGTGGCACTCAGTTGTAGCGAGGAAGCGTGTCCACAGTGAATATGGCGGGATTACATCCATGGCCTCCCTTATAGAAACTAAAAAATTTAATTTATGATGCGTTAACTGTTAATGGATCTTAACATTTCAAAGCCTTCCAGCATAGTGTAAAAGTTGTGAAAAATTCTGTCTAAGCCGGTATTGCATTTTCAAAGATACATATTCATGAAACCACATAGTAACTTATTGCTTTTGTTAAAAACATTGAGTTCTAATACATGATGAAGATAGCGCATTTTCAAGACCTCCGTTAAATTGTGTAACTCACTTCCTCACCATTCCATCACTCGTTATTGTTTCCCCATAAACCTCACACAATTGACGATGAATGTTTGCTGGCGTAACATTTCTTGCATTCAAAAAACGAATCACCTATGTGACTTCATTGTCGGCGAGTCGTTCGATTGTTTGAACATTTCGAAACGCTCTAACAATAGGAAAACACAAAATGACGATCGCTTATAACTGCGTCTGGCTTCCTAATGAATGGAGGAAGTGATCGCGCATGCTCAAAATCGCGACTGCAACGCTGCAGCGGCAAAATATTTAAATGGTAATAACTTTAAAAACACGCCTCTAATGTTTAAAAGGAACTCTTTAGCTCTACTCTAACAAGCCTTAAAATAAAATTAATTCAATTCAGGTCTCTCTCCCTTTTAAGTCGTAATTAATTTATCCAAACTTGTGATTTATGTAACTCAAATTGTATTTATATTCTGTGCGAGTGAAGCCCGGGAAGTAGTTGGTGAAGTTACATTTTCGGGACCGTTTAAGACCATAAATAAAGTAAATTCGACAAGAAACATTGAATAAAAACTCACTTACCTTTGTTCGTGATGATCCTGGAGTTTGCTGCACAAAATACAAGCACTGGATAAGGTTTCTCAAGTGGGGAAGTTCTGGGTAAGGGATCTATTATCTTCTTTAACTGAATTAAGTTCTCAGCTTTGAAACAAACAACTGGAATAGAAGAGAAATTCGTGTTAGCTGAGAGTTATGAGGTGGTAATAAATATCCTATTTATTTCTTGTTAAATGCTGCAGTAAATGTCTTTTTGCACGACTTAACTAATTAGTGGTACTTATGAATGTTGTTGCCGTGGATCGTAAGTTGACATTCCCACACGCAATCTTGTTGCTATGTGCGGTAAGAGTTTCTGTGCGGTAAGAATTTACTTAGGGCACATCATAATACAAGTCTTTATGAACAAGGCCTTCAGGACAAATATTCGGTTCCCATAAACAACAAACACATGCGAATCACTTTCTGAAATAAACATCTATCTTCAAGAATGTATATACATAATATTTTCAGGTAATATCACAATTAATATAATTAAATTGATATAAATAATCATCGTGCAAAAAATAGCATGCAATGCTCGTGCCGTAAGCGCATAACGGCACTTGCATCGCAATATACTATTACTGATGTGAATACTGGTTAAGCGGTGTCAAAATATTTTTATCGTATCTTTACTTTCACATTGCTTTCTTTTCTCGTTTGTAATAAGAGAATGAAACTTTTTACATATTATAGGCCTGCCAATGGAACTTCTTTATAGTGGAGCAATATACTATAGGCTACTCTATACAGTACTTATCAGACAAGACACTATTTACCTTAATCTGGAGCAGGCTATATGTTCTATAAATAACTTCACGAGTTGTAGTTATAATCTTATACATTACACATCAAAACTGTTTAGCGATTTAGAAAGTCTACGATAAGCTTATGGTTATTAAGTGCCAGTATGGTACTTTATGAGATTGTGTGTGGGGACGAAAAATGTCTGTCCGTCTGTCTGTCTGTCCGTCCGTCTGTGTGTCTGTACGCGCGATAACTAAAATAAGCTTTGTCGAATTTTAATGAAACTTGGTATACACGATTATAATGTCCATGGGAAGAACCCTATTGATATTGAACCAAATCGGTTCACCGGTACCGGTGCAATGCCCAATTTAGTGCCTATTTTAATAGATTATGGCGCCTTTCTGATAGAAAGGCGCCATAACTCAAATACGCTGTATCGGATTTCCATGAAACTTGGTATACTCATTTATGACGTTCATGAGAAGTGCCCTATTGAATTTGAACCTAATCTGTTGACCGGTACCGGAGTAAACCCCAATTTAATGTCTACTTTAAAGGCGCAATAACTCAAATACGCTTTATCGTATAATTATAAAACTTCGTATACGCATTTATAATGTCCATGGGAAGACGTATATTTATAATAGATAAAATCGGTTGACCTGTTTCGGAGTAATGCTCAATGTAGTGCCTATTTTATGGTAATATACGTATTCGAAAGAATTTATAAAAAAAAATGAAAATCAATTATCTTGACAACACTGCCTATTGTTTTACTGTTATCTTATAAGGCCTTGGAAATTAAAATACAGGTAGCTATGACAAAAAACACTATCGATTTACAAGCGCTTATCCAACTAGACCGTTAAAATGACCCCGGTGGCCGAGATGGTAACGCTTTGGCCTCACATTCTGGAGTCCATGGTTCAAAACCCGAAACCGGCCAGTTTGAATTTTTTTTGACATTTTTATGTGAGTGTGCGATTGTCATGATATCACATATCTGTACAGTTCAGGTGATGCTGGAAGATTTTAATCTCATTAAAAAAAAACTAGACCTTTGTTCTTCCGTAAGCCCTGCTTAATGAATAAATCTGGAGCTTAACTTGGAAATCAATTTTTAAAAAAACATATTCTGCATATCATAATTGCAGTCATAACTGTTTAAACAAAAACATACTGGCACTTTGTTACATCAGTTTACCTGATTTTATTAAGTGCCAGAATAGTACTTTATGAGATTGTGTGGTGGAAGGGAAAATGTCTGTCCGTGTGTCTGTACGCACGGGGAAATCAAATACACTTGATCGGATTTTTATGAAACTTGGTACACACATTTACAACGTCCATGGGAAGAAGCCTATTGATACTGGACCAAATCGGTTGACCGGTACCGGATTAATGCCCAATTTGGTGCCTATTTTATGGTAATATATTGTAAAGAATTTATCAAATGCAAATCCGTTCTCATGGCAACATGTTGTTTTACAGTGTTCATATACGACTTTGGAAGTTGCAATACAGATAGCTTTGACAAATAACACTACCCACATATTCCTTCACATATGCTTATCAAACTTTAGACCTTTGTCCTTCCATAAGCCCTGCTTAATGAATCGGTCTGGAGCTTAACTCGGAAATCGATTACAAAAATAAGTTGTTTTCTAATTGTAACTAACTTATCACTGATTAAACAAAATCATTCTGGCACTTTGTTACATCAGTTTACCTGATTTTATTTAGTTGCAGGTAAACTATTGAAAACCTAAGAAATGATTTAATACACCGGAGACTTTTTTTTTTTTAAATTAGTAACGTGGCAAATAATTTTCCTGTGGTGTTTACTACTTACATATCAAATCCTTTTTAAAGCTACTTGTGAATCATTGATTTTCTGTCGTCTTTTCCACGATTCATATTAAGAAGTAGGGGATTTTTCTAGAAATTCGAGAAGTTGCCCCCCCCCCCCCCACGGTGATATAGAACCAACTTCTGGAAGGACGCCAGTGTGGCCCTCCCACGTAAACAGAAAAATGTAACTTTAATTTCAAGTTTTATGGAAGGACAAACTGTCAAGTGTAGGAAGAAGAGGTGCAATTAGAGGGAACGGGAAGTAAACTTACAAATACAGTAAAATCTCTATTTAAAGACCACTGATGATTCCAGAGGAAACTGATCTTTCAGAGTCTGGAAAATCTCTTAATATCGGGAATGCATTTTCGCTCGTACGTAAATGCGGGATTTTTAAATGCAGAAAGATATGTAAGACATGCTAATTATTACTTATCACCAGAGCACGGATTCTAATGACATATCATCTTTTTATTGATCCTGCATAGACATTGCCAACTTGTAGATAAATCCTAACCATGGCCTCTAAATTAGAGAAATGCATTTTTATTAGGTCATTTTTTGTCATTTTATGCAATTTTATATTTTTAGGGCGTTTATTTCAATTTTACGTCATTATTTTATCATTTTCATGTCATTTGCTTCCTTATTTAGTCATTTTCATGCATTTATATCGAGTAGGCAATATTCTTATATATTTAAATAAATTGATAGATTAAAATAATGCGACATTTTTGTAGGATCTACTTTAAAAACAATTTTCTTACTTTTCTTCTCAGATGCTCCCGTGAATAACAAAGAACAAAGCTTTTAGACCTACAACATCCTTTTTGCATTTACAGTTTTTAGAATTATGTATGTGTGTACAATAATAATTTTTATAAATAAAATATCAGTTTTTAGGTAATTTTTTATAATTACTAAGTGATTTTCTTTAAAATTTAGGGTCATTTTATAGGTCATTTTTCAAACAATTTTAGTTAATGCTTTATCACAAGAATAAATATGCATTGAAATTTGTAGAATATGCTCTGGAACCATTTAAGTATGTGACTAGTCCAGTGGCGGACGCAGGGGGGGATAGGGGGGTTGCATCCCCCCCCCCCGAAATTTGAAAAAAGGCTATATAATGTACTCTAAGTGACCAATATTATAAACTAATTTTATATGTAAGTTGATTAATTTTTTTTAGTATTCTTTCTACCTATTCAAATCCCCCCCCCCCCCGAAAAAAATTTCTGCGTCCGCCACTGGCCGAGTCCATAAAGTAAGTTTCCCTGGGTCGGTTTACAGAAACAAAACCAATTTCAAGGAAATATTTATTGCAATAGACGCAGCCAGTGTTCAGCTATTTTTCAACATACTGAATTGAAGCATTTTTTATTCCGTGGGACCAACTTTTGAATCCCTATGTCGTACAAGTCTGCCGCAAGGGATTTAAACCACTGTGTGACAAACATCTCCACCTCTATGTCATTTCTTTAGGTGTAGGAAAAGATGGAAATCACTGGGAGCTAAGTCCGGGCTGTAGGGTGGATGTTTAAACACCTCCTAGCAAGTCTTCCACAGAAGTTATGCTGGGAAGAGTTTCAACACCCACCCTACAGCCCGCACCTCGCTCTCAGTTATTTCCATCTTTTCCTACACCTCAAGAAATGGCAGAGAATGACAGAGAGGCGAAGGTGGTTGTCACACGGTGGTTCAAATCCCAGGCGGCAGACTTCTACGACACAAGCATTAAAAAGTTGGTCACACGGTATGGCAAATGTCTCAATTCCGGTGGCGAATATGTTGAAAAAAAGCTGAACACTTGCTGTGTCTGTTGCAATAAATATTTTCATGGATTTGTGTTTTGTTTATGTAAACGGTCCCAGGGAAACTTACTTTCTGGCCGCGCCTCATAATAATAATAATAATAATAATAATAATAATAATAATGATAATAATAATAATAATAGGCCTAACTTAATAATAATGAAAATAATAATTTAAAGATATTTTAACTATTTGGACCACTTTGTATGAACAGTTTTAATGAGTTCATCACAATCATATGGAATGAACACACTCAACCTGAAAAAGAATTCTTCTCATTGCACTGATTCACCCAAATTCACTCGCTCAAGAGAAAGCAAGGAGATAACCATCACAGAATCACGCACAGAGGAATTATAATTGTTATTAGTTTTCTTTGACGTCACACAAAACTTTGGCCCACGAGTGTCGTAAAGTGGGTTTCACTTGGAGAGAATTCCAACCGCTTCAGAGGCTGATCTGCTCTCAAAGTTGTCAACTTACACTCTTATACTCTTCCTTTCTTAGAACTCCGTACTTTGTGGCCTTCAAAAGCAAACTCTCAGTATACAGCGTGTTTCAGATAAAGATATCAGTTCTATTTACTTCAACAGGAATCATGACTTTAAGAATTTGCTGTTGGTCCAATGTACAGTCGGTCAAATAAAAAACGTCGGGACTCGTATGGAGTTAAAATTAAAGTTTTATAGCATTAGTTCACAAGTTTCCTATAAAAATCATAAAATACAGGCCATTTTCGGAACATATGAGACCATGCGACAGGAGGGAAGAAATGAACAACGAGGGAAAAATGAAAAACGCGGAAAGCGCAATACACGATATTCAACTTAATGTATTGTCATAATTCATTTTGCTTTGTGTCATCGCCACATACAAATGCTAAAGTGAGAGAAAGTGTAGTTAGGGCTGTAATTGACCTGCATTTTTCGGCCTCTGAAGCAGCGAGAAGGTTCCATATTTCTTAAAGAGGTGGGTACTTCACTATAATGCGACCGGAAGTTTTCATAGGAATCGTGGATCTGGCCGGCCATGTATTTCGATGCTAGATTGGTGGCAGAAGCTGAACGTAAGTTATTGATTTTGCACTGCAAGTACCGGTATTATAAAATAAAATCTTTAAAAAATGCTCCTTGAATAATCAAATTCCTTGTGAATTTATTAATTATTAATATTATAAGAATTTGCAACCAAGAATATGGCGGATTTGAGGCATATAGCCACAGCCTTCTATACATGTTTGTTTTGGAACAAAACTGACTAAATAATCAAGAAAATACATGGACAGACAAGAGGCATGTGTGAACCTAACCTTAAGTCTTCCTGTACATGCGCATAAGCTCGTTCGTGATACTTAATCAAATACCGCCCGACGTTTTTTATTTGACCGACTGTAACATATCGAGTCAGTGAGATTTTAAGTAATTTAAGGAATGGCCGAAGTATTCAAAGTGTTTTTCTAAACTACTTCTCTAAACATCAATTTGTGATATTGTCTTTAAGTTCTTCTTATGTATGGGAAATTGACCTATACACTTTATTTTTCAAGTTTCCCTATAAATAATATTTACATACTGTTAGAAGAACTTAAAGACAATATCACATAGGCCTATCACAAGAGAAAGTAACTCTGCCTCGGAAGCTGAACTTATGCGCGTGAAAGAAAATTTCCTAAAAAGGTGCCAGTATTGTCTGGATGCAAAAGGAGAACATTTCCAACATCTCTTGTGATGAGGTACGTGTTTATTTTCATTGTAAGTTTAACTGTAAATGTGAGAACCTGAATCATTACACCGATCACGGCATTATTAGCGTACATATTTCACCCGATCGCTCGGGAGTTGGAGCTGTGCCAGCCGCGACGCAGAAACCAGCGTCATTGGCCAACTCTTGCGTGGGAATCACTGTACATATACTGATATAGAGGGGACATAGACAAGCAACTTTTATTAGGAGATTTTTGCTCTATGGATTAAACTTTTCCTGATATAGCATAAACCAACCAGAGGTGTACAAATCTCGATTTTAGCTTGCCCAAACCCGCTTGAACGCCAGGCAAGCAAGTTGCCAGCGTCATAGCTAGGAAGCAGGCAGGTTTCTTTAAGCCCGATGGGTCAGGTCAAACCCAGCCTAGGCAAGTCAGAATAAGCTTGCGACATTCCTATCAGCTAAACACTGTAGTTGCTGAGTGTAGGTAATACTTTCTTGCTTTTCTACATGCTGGTAGAAGAAATTCACCATGCAGATAAATAAAAGGTGGATAAAGTATTAAAAATCGTTTTAGCGTCTTAACACAATTATTATTTTTATTATTAGGTAGATTTCGAAGAAAAATCTACCTAATGACTTTCAAAAAATTCGTTCATATCGTTACGTTTCATGCCTCCCTAAGTACGAAACCACCGCCTGTTAAAAAAATTGTGATATTTATATTTATATACAGTATATGTATATGTATATATATATATTTATATATATATGCATATATATCTTTACACGCTAGCGGCCGTAATTTTCAAGATATTTGAATCAAATTTTATTATGTTATTTCTAGGCCCAATAGTTCAGACAAGTTCGTTAATGAGCAAAATTGGCCTAAGGGTGCGATCGGGGGAGGGGGTTGAAATTTTAAAACATTTATATCTCGGCCCCTATGAAGTATAGAGGGAAACTTTGATTGAATAAATTAGAGTACTCCTTATGGAGTTCACAGTGACACCAACGATTCGGGGGTTTTGGGAGTACGAGTGGGGGTGGGGGTATGGGGATGGAAATTCGAAATTTTCGAAACTACGTCTTGTGGGGTATCGTTGAAAAGCTCTTGATGAGTACTCTACAAATCAATAACTAGTTTCTTGATAGTTCTCATATAAGGCGAGATTTGAATGTTTTAAAAAGTTCTCTTTCCTCTTTTTTGCAGTTATTATTGCGGGTTTGTCATGCTAAGGCTAAAGAAGAAGAGTGCTACGCAGCGACAGTAAATTAAAACAAAAGCACTTCGAAATCTACCTCAGCTTGTAGGCTTGCCTAAAGGGATTTTTGTTACTGTTATTAATGATTTTATAATGTTTTCTCGAAAATGTTTGAAAATTTTTCCCATGCCGGACTAGTACTTTTGTTCATTGATAATTAATTAAAACTGTCCACATTTTAGTTTCTCCTCGGCTTCCTTCAGGGTAAAATTCTCTAAATACATCTGAAGTTCCTCAACTACGTAACTGCACGACTTACCAGTGCACTGCTATACCCAGTTTCATATTCTTTCCGCCAGGCCTTGCAGTTTCCTTAGGTCCTGAGCAACCCACCAAGTTATGAAGAGCTTATGACTCATAGCGACAGTATTTCTTATCATCGTTGTAATCTGGCTTGCTTTCAAGTCAAGCAAGTTAAAAGCTGTGACTGGTTGCAGAATTTCAAAGGGGCAGGCAAGCTAAAATCAGAATATGTACACCTCTAAAACCAACCCAGGGCACAGCCGCCACTGACTTCTAACATTTGAAATGATGGCGAAACAAAGGAACGTCATTGTTAACCCTGGAATTAAGATTTATAAAAATAAAAATAAACCTAATGCAGTGGCGGCCAGTCATGTGATTAGTCTGTAAATTTTGCATATTATGAAAATTCTAAATTATGATGTAGCTGTTGATGAATTATTAATAATCAGGTTTTTATCGATCAATAAGAAGGCATAAAGTCAATTTAAAGAAAAATTTTAATCCTACATAGCTTCATTATTGACTTATGAGCATCAAATTGTAATTATTTTAATGTTCTGTAGCATACACATTTTAAATAATAGATTAAAAATCTCCTAATAAAAGTTGCTTGTCTATGTCCCCTCTAAACACAGGTAAAATATTTCGGTGCTGTATATACTCACTTCTCGTATGTTATAGCCCACTATTTACCTAATATTTTAAAGTAATATAATTTAACATGCATTCCCTGTTCAGATTGTTCATATAAAGCAACGCACTACATAATAGGACCGCTCTATTCAAGATGAAGAATGGAATAAACCTAGAGAGGCCGTGGTTTCTATATTCATTTTTCCGGACTCGACACATTTCAGTTGCATGTCCTTTTAGCAAGTGATTTCCCATAAGACCGATTGTAAAGACTTACTTGCAAGCATGAAACATTAATTCTTTACCTTGACCTCTAGAGTTATGATGTGAATTCTTCGTGAAACTTGAAAGTTAGGAAGAACAAGTGTTCATGTTCTTTGTTCTCCAAGAACAATAATCCAGCAAAAGAAAAGCAGGGGAATGCTATCGATCAGTGATGTCATACGCAAGGTTCCGGTTTCGGCCCTAAACAGTATCTGATACCAGACTGCTGTGTTCAGCCCGGTGCATGATTGATACGATTTTCTATCGCATCCTCTTTTTTTATATCTTTCTTTCAAGCCATAGCATTAAGGAATAGAAGAAGTGACGTGGGGGTTAAAAATGAGGCGGGGGAGGGGGCGTAAATGTGCGCCGGATCTCTCTGAGGGTTACATGATCGACTATAAAGTGCTGCATCTTCCCCGATCTCTTTGTGCTTAAGGCGAAGGCAAATGCTCTTTACAAGATCTGTCGTACTTAGCCGCGGAAACTTTTTATAGCGAGGAGAAAGAGGAAATATCCAGAGAAAAGATATTCATCTTAGAAGCTAGAAGTTCTTTACGTCACCTATTTCAAATGAAGACGGTTAATAAAACTCACGTAATGTGAAGTAGGTGTCACTGTAAACACGGGTAGTTAGTATGTTTGTTTCAGATCGGATAAGTTACATTAAGATAAATGAGTTTATAAGATTGCGATCATGTAGAATACGTTTTAAGTGGAAACGGTAACTAACAATTTTATGAAGTGCCAGTATGGTACTTTATGAGATTGTGTGGGGAAGGTGAGATGACAGAGTCTCACTGAGCGAGGGAGGAGAATGAAGAACACAAGCATATGACAACAGAGAGTTAAATAATAAGCAAAAGGAAGTACAAGACTATATATATATTTATTAGATATCACAGACAGACACAGGTAAATACACAACAGGACGAGAAAATACACAATGCTCAGATCAGATAGTTTAAGAGACTTCATAATAACTCGCATAAACAGAATGGTATAGAATACTGATAGCGACCAAATAACCTAAAACTCATTATACCTTTTAAGTGCAGAATATATTCTCAGGAAAATAGGTGTTAAGTTCCAAATACACATAATTCTTTAAAGAGTCACTACTGTAAAATTGTTATAATCAGAGTACCTTTAAATCTCAACGACATGAGTCGTATGAAAGAAATTTACTAAGTCCGACAGCATATGGAATGCAAAATTCTCAATTAATAATATGCCAAAATTTAAATACCAAAAGAGTATCAAAAGGGAAAAATCAGAAATATATTGTCCTAAATCTGGCTTGATAAGGTCAGAAAGGCGAGCACGAAAGATTTAATATAGCAACTTTCAAGCAGAAGGCATGACTATAAGAAAACTTTCATAACGGAAACATATCGTAATATACACAGAATAAAATCTATTCTCAAGACGTTAAATTTTAACTTCAATTTGGAAAAGCAACTTGACTGACAATTAATGAGAAATATAATTCAGAAGAAAATTAAGTTAAATTTACCAGAAGGAAAATATCTAAGAATGAGCAATATAAAATGTATCACACTCTGTCATAAGCTAGCACTTCAATAAGGAACTATATTGAATTTCAAAATACAAATTATGTTATGACGGGCAAAATATGAAAACACTTCGAAACTGCAACTGACACTGGATAGATACCATAAGAAGCCTGCTTAATTTCAGAATAATCTTACCTTCCTAATAGGAGCAAACTCATCTGCAGCCATACGAATTACCTTTACACTAGGCCAGCATTAAATTTAACTTGGACAACAAATTATATTAGCATGGCAGAATATGAAAGCTTGGTATAAGAAACTATATGAAAAAACCTTGCAAAGAATAGGCCAAATTTAACCCTCCAGAATGCAAATATCTTGTACAGTTACAATAAGAAGTCAGCTTAATTTCAGAATAAATCCTACTTTCCTTATAGGAACTAACTCAACTGCAGCCATACAAATGACCTTTACACTTGGCCAGCACCAAATTTAACTTTCTTCAATACAAATTATTTTAGCATGGGCAAAATATGAAAAGATTAGAATAAGAAACTGTATGAAAAATCTTGTAATGACTAGGCCAAATTTAACTTTCCAAAATGCAATTATCTTGTACAATTACAATAAGAAGTCAGCTTAATTTCAGAATAAATCCTACTTTCCTTATAGGAGCTAACTCAACTGCAGCCATACAATGACCCTTACACTTGGCCAGCACTAAATTTAACTTCCACCATACAAATTATTTTAGCATGGGCAAATATGAAAAGATTAGAATAAGAAACTGTATGAAAAATCTTGTAATGACTAGGCCAAATTTTAACTTTCCAAAATGCAATTATCTTGTACAATTACAATAAGAAGTCAGCTTAATTTCAGAATAAATCCTACTTTCCTTATAGGAGCTAACTCAACTGCAGCCATACAATGACCCTTACACTTGGCCAGCACTAAATTTAACTTCTTCAATACAATAGGCCTGATAAACTATAACAAGAAGAATTTTGTGAATCGGTTTATATGGAAAATATTTTATACATGGCAGATTACTTGAACTCTGATACTTTAACTTCAGACGGAAATCACGTGACTCGTGTTCTAGACAAGATGTAACTCTCAAACTCAAAACCCAGTAAAACAAGATATTAGCAAGATAGAGAAACATGAACAATTAACTAAATCCATAGCATACAATGTCTTCCATAAATAACATTAACTATGAGTTTCATTCGTATCAATATAAAACTTGTTGCATTCTAAGCACCGCTAAGTGTACCAATTTTTAATTTATTCATGTGACAACATGGCCGCCTAACGTTCGTTTTAACACCAGATTTTTACTTGATAATCAGAATGCATACTTCCTAAGTTATGCCCAATAATTGGTTCCATAGTAATTTCAATAAATGGCCTAGGACGAAGTCTGAACAACTCCTCTCTTATTACATACAAGGAATGTAATTCCCACATGACATTTACAGGCGATACAAAAATGGCGATCATCATACTAACAAGAAACTTAAAGCTTGGTAAAAGAATATAATTAAATAGGTGGCGATTCCAACCCGCATAAAGATAGTAGAAACTTACATTTTGAATTAGAGTTCACGTCCGAATGCACATACCTCACCGATGAACCCAGCAAGCAAGGGCACAATACGTCAAAGCAACACCACACTACATGGCAATCTCGGTTCTAACTGAGTAACCTCAATGGCTGACTCGCACAAGACCACGGGCAGAACTCCGCGCATGCGTAGAAAACAACTTCAAGGGAGAGAAAAGGTGAACTAGGCGCGCTCTAACAACGTAACTTAACAACAAAATGTCTCAATCTCCCCCTTGCGAAAAAAGAAAGTGAAAGCAGAATTACAAGGATATCGCCATAAATGTCTGATGGGAACCACAAACACAAGAATCAAATAGATATACTAAATCATACACTAACACAACCCTGAATATACAATACACAAAGTATATAGCACCATAAAATATGCAGTCCTTACATCTAACCTTGGAATCTTAAAGTCTTAAACTTAGCAAGTCTTTCAAAAAAAAAAAAATCATATGAGTTTAATAAGATTATAGTTCATTAGCTTGGGTACCATAAATCGATTCTGTAGGATTGAATCTGATCCAAGTAAATTGCAGAAAGTCTATAGAATAGAATTCAAATATAGTTAGGCGCTATACATTGTGGTTCACTACCATCATTGATAGTTCGTTCAACTCTCATTCAATAAACAATAATTATTTACATGATCCTGAATACTCTGGAAATGTCTATGGAAGATAGTTCAATTTTAGGTTTCTCAAACGACGAATATACACAATTAATTTATACAAGTTGTAGGTTATAAAAATTAACTCCTTGTTGCACCTTGCAAACTTGGATAACGCCTTCTTCGGAGAATTGCTTATCATGGAATGGACGCACAAGAGCCACATAATAGAACATATGCGGAGAGCACAAACACTGTAAGGGGTCTTACCACTTCAGGAAAACACTCTCACCAAAATTAGACGTATTTTGAATAATCATCTCAGATGCCACTGGATATCTGCTCACAGAAGGTCAAGAAGTGCTGGAAGGAGTGGCTCCGGCCACCCATTCAGGTGACAAAACAAGCTGGGGCTGCAGTCCCCATGAGCCAGACCAACAGGCAAAGACGTGCGGATCCTCACGCCGAAACCAGAAGCAGGAACAGAAGACCAGGCATGCATGGTGCATGCTCTCACAGGAACAGCATAGCGTAGAAATCCACTAGGCTCAAGGCATCACATCCATCAGAGGCATCAGACAGCATAGTACAAGTCAATTTGAAGGAAAAGGACAGAGCTCATGTCCAACCTTCCATCATATCAATGCAGCGAAGTCGACTTCAAAATATACTTTGTTAATTCATATATAGTGATTTCCATCTCTTGTCGTCTGTGACATCTTCATATTTGTGCATATTATGTCTTATCGGGGGACAACCCGATTAACTTGTCTTGTACTTGAGTGAATACTTATCAAGCTTATTATAGTCAAGATTATTATTATTAAGCTTGAAATAGAACCGTACATTTTAATGTTTGCCTTATCAACAACTCGACGAAAGGCACGCCATGAGCACCCCACTCCACCGGGATCCACCGAGAGGCGTACAAAGGACGTGAACAATAAGCCTCATACATAAAAATCATTCATGGGTAATTGGAATCACCACCACCATAATAATAAATAACTTTTTCAACAAATACCCTATTAAAATACCAAGCCATAAATCCATATAAAAAAATTAAGGTGCATATACTACACACCAAGTTACAACACATAAATTGTATATACATAATTCACAATAGCACCAGTATATAATACGAATGAAACTCAAAATACTTAATTTCCAAACATCATAATTTAATTAACCTAATTTCCTGAATAGAGAAGGACTCAAGGTAAGTTGGATGAGCCCAAAGCAAAACATTACTAGCCAAGCCTTGAGAAAGAGGGAACAATATCCAGAACACAGTCTTACTAATAATAATAATAGCTACAATCGGAATCACGCTTTATAAATAGAAATGCAAAAGAAGCCACGAGGATATACCTAGCGAAAGACCATTCGGAACATACATGTGTACAAACTAAATGAAAACTGTACTGAATAACAGAGAACAAAGAATGATAAGTGGACGTGTAAAACACGGCCACCCTCCCCTACGGATGAAAAGAAGCTACAACCAGAGGAGAAGATCGAAGAGCAATGGCTACCACTGAGATGACAGAAGCTCACTGAGCGAGGGAGGAGAATGAAGAACACAAGCATATGACAACAGAGAGTTAAATAATAAGCAAAAGGAAGTACAAGACTATATATATATTTATTAGATATCACAGACAGACACAGGTAAATACACAACAGGACGAGAAAATACACAATGCTCAGATCAGATAGTTTAAGAGACTTCATAATAACTCGCATAAACAGAATGGTATAGAATACTGATAGCGACCAAATAACCTAAAACTCATTATACCTTTTAAGTGCAGAATATATTCTCAGGAAAATAGGTGTTAAGTTCCAAATACACATAATTCTTTAAAGAGTCACTACTGTAAAATTGTTATAATCAGAGTACCTTTAAATCTCAACGACATGAGTCGTATGAAAGAAATTTACTAAGTCCGACAGCATATGGAATGCAAAATTCTCAATTAATAATATGCCAAAATTTAAATACCAAAAGAGTATCAAAAGGGAAAAATCAGAAATATATTGTCCTAAATCTGGCTTGATAAGGTCAGAAAGGCGAGCACGAAAGATTTAATATAGCAACTTTCAAGCAGAAGGCATGACTATAAGAAAACTTTCATAACGGAAACATATCGTAATATACACAGAATAAAATCTATTCTCAAGACGTTAAATTTTAACTTCAATTTGGAAAAGCAACTTGACTGACAATTAATGAGAAATATAATTCAGAAGAAAATTAAGTTAAATTTACCAGAAGGAAAATATCTAAGAATGAGCAATATAAAATGTATCACACTCTGTCATAAGCTAGCACTTCAATAAGGAACTATATTGAATTTCAAAATACAAATTATGTTATGACGGGCAAAATATGAAAACACTTCGAAACTGCAACTGACACTGGATAGATACCATAAGAAGCCTGCTTAATTTCAGAATAATCTTACCTTCCTAATAGGAGCAAACTCATCTGCAGCCATACGAATTACCTTTACACTAGGCCAGCATTAAATTTAACTTGGACAACAAATTATATTAGCATGGCAGAATATGAAAGCTTGGTATAAGAAACTATATGAAAAAACCTTGCAAAGAATAGGCCAAATTTAACCCTCCAGAATGCAAATATCTTGTACAGTTACAATAAGAAGTCAGCTTAATTTCAGAATAAATCCTACTTTCCTTATAGGAACTAACTCAACTGCAGCCATACAAATGACCTTTACACTTGGCCAGCACCAAATTTAACTTTCTTCAATACAAATTATTTTAGCATGGGCAAAATATGAAAAGATTAGAATAAGAAACTGTATGAAAAATCTTGTAATGACTAGGCCAAATTTAACTTTCCAAAATGCAATTATCTTGTACAATTACAATAAGAAGTCAGCTTAATTTCAGAATAAATCCTACTTTCCTTATAGGAGCTAACTCAACTGCAGCCATACAATGACCCTTACACTTGGCCAGCACTAAATTTAACTTCCACCATACAAATTATTTTAGCATGGGCAAATATGAAAAGATTAGAATAAGAAACTGTATGAAAAATCTTGTAATGACTAGGCCAAATTTTAACTTTCCAAAATGCAATTATCTTGTACAATTACAATAAGAAGTCAGCTTAATTTCAGAATAAATCCTACTTTCCTTATAGGAGCTAACTCAACTGCAGCCATACAATGACCCTTACACTTGGCCAGCACTAAATTTAACTTCTTCAATACAATAGGCCTGATAAACTATAACAAGAAGAATTTTGTGAATCGGTTTATATGGAAAATATTTTATACATGGCAGATTACTTGAACTCTGATACTTTAACTTCAGACGGAAATCACGTGACTCGTGTTCTAGACAAGATGTAACTCTCAAACTCAAAACCCAGTAAAACAAGATATTAGCAAGATAGAGAAACATGAACAATTAACTAAATCCATAGCATACAATGTCTTCCATAAATAACATTAACTATGAGTTTCATTCGTATCAATATAAAACTTGTTGCATTCTAAGCACCGCTAAGTGTACCAATTTTTAATTTATTCATGTGACAACATGGCCGCCTAACGTTCGTTTTAACACCAGATTTTTACTTGATAATCAGAATGCATACTTCCTAAGTTATGCCCAATAATTGGTTCCATAGTAATTTCAATAAATGGCCTAGGACGAAGTCTGAACAACTCCTCTCTTATTACATACAAGGAATGTAATTCCCACATGACATTTACAGGCGATACAAAAATGGCGATCATCATACTAACAAGAAACTTAAAGCTTGGTAAAAGAATATAATTAAATAGGTGGCGATTCCAACCCGCATAAAGATAGTAGAAACTTACATTTTGAATTAGAGTTCACGTCCGAATGCACATACCTCACCGATGAACCCAGCAAGCAAGGGCACAATACGTCAAAGCAACACCACACTACATGGCAATCTCGGTTCTAACTGAGTAACCTCAATGGCTGACTCGCACAAGACCACGGGCAGAACTCCGCGCATGCGTAGAAAACAACTTCAAGGGAGAGAAAAGGTGAACTAGGCGCGCTCTAACAACGTAACTTAACAACAAAATGTCTCAATCTCCCCCTTGCGAAAAAAGAAAGTGAAAGCAGAATTACAAGGATATCGCCATAAATGTCTGATGGGAACCACAAACACAAGAATCAAATAGATATACTAAATCATACACTAACACAACCCTGAATATACAATACACAAAGTATATAGCACCATAAAATATGCAGTCCTTACATCTAACCTTGGAATCTTAAAGTCTTAAACTTAGCAAGTCTTTCAAAAAAAAAAAATCATATGAGTTTAATAAGATTATAGTTCATTAGCTTGGGTACCATAAATCGATTCTGTAGGATTGAATCTGATCCAAGTAAATTGCAGAAAGTCTATAGAATAGAATTCAAATATAGTTAGGCGCTATACATTGTGGTTCACTACCATCATTGATAGTTCGTTCAACTCTCATTCAATAAACAATAATTATTTACATGATCCTGAATACTCTGGAAATGTCTATGGAAGATAGTTCAATTTTAGGTTTCTCAAACGACGAATATACACAATTAATTTATACAAGTTGTAGGTTATAAAAATTAACTCCTTGTTGCACCTTGCAAACTTGGATAACGCCTTCTTCGGAGAATTGCTTATCATGGAATGGACGCACAAGAGCCACATAATAGAACATATGCGGAGAGCACAAACACTGTAAGGGGTCTTACCACTTCAGGAAAACACTCTCACCAAAATTAGACGTATTTTGAATAATCATCTCAGATGCCACTGGATATCTGCTCACAGAAGGTCAAGAAGTGCTGGAAGGAGTGGCTCCGGCCACCCATTCAGGTGACAAAACAAGCTGGGGCTGCAGTCCCCATGAGCCAGACCAACAGGCAAAGACGTGCGGATCCTCACGCCGAAACCAGAAGCAGGAACAGAAGACCAGGCATGCATGGTGCATGCTCTCACAGGAACAGCATAGCGTAGAAATCCACTAGGCTCAAGGCATCACATCCATCAGAGGCATCAGACAGCATAGTACAAGTCAATTTGAAGGAAAAGGACAGAGCTCATGTCCAACCTTCCATCATATCAATGCAGCGAAGTCGACTTCAAAATATACTTTGTTAATTCATATATAGTGATTTCCATCTCTTGTCGTCTGTGACATCTTCATATTTGTGCATATTATGTCTTATCGGGGGACAACCCGATTAACTTGTCTTGTACTTGAGTGAATACTTATCAAGCTTATTATAGTCAAGATTATTATTATTAAGCTTGAAATAGAACCGTACATTTTAATGTTTGCCTTATCAACAACTCGACGAAAGGCACGCCATGAGCACCCCACTCCACCGGGATCCACCGAGAGGCGTACAAAGGACGTGAACAATAAGCCTCATACATAAAAATCATTCATGGGTAATTGGAATCACCACCACCATAATAATAAATAACTTTTTCAACAAATACCCTATTAAAATACCAAGCCATAAATCCATATAAAAAAATTAAGGTGCATATACTACACACCAAGTTACAACACATAAATTGTATATACATAATTCACAATAGCACCAGTATATAATACGAATGAAACTCAAAATACTTAATTTCCAAACATCATAATTTAATTAACCTAATTTCCTGAATAGAGAAGGACTCAAGGTAAGTTGGATGAGCCCAAAGCAAAACATTACTAGCCAAGCCTTGAGAAAGAGGGAACAATATCCAGAACACAGTCTTACTAATAATAATAATAGCTACAATCGGAATCACGCTTTATAAATAGAAATGCAAAAGAAGCCACGAGGATATACCTAGCGAAAGACCATTCGGAACATACATGTGTACAAACTAAATGAAAACTGTACTGAATAACAGAGAACAAAGAATGATAAGTGGACGTGTAAAACACGGCCACCCTCCCCTACGGATGAAAAGAAGCTACAACCAGAGGAGAAGATCGAAGAGCAATGGCTACCACTGAGATGACAGAAGCTCACTGAGCGAGGGAGGAGAATGAAGAACACAAGCATATGACAACAGAGAGTTAAATAATAAGCAAAAGGAAGTACAAGACTATATATATATTTATTAGATATCACAGACAGACACAGGTAAATACACAACAGGACGAGAAAATACACAATGCTCAGATCAGATAGTTTAAGAGACTTCATAATAACTCGCATAAACAGAATGGTATAGAATACTGATAGCGACCAAATAACCTAAAACTCATTATACCTTTTAAGTGCAGAATATATTCTCAGGAAAATAGGTGTTAAGTTCCAAATACACATAATTCTTTAAAGAGTCACTACTGTAAAATTGTTATAATCAGAGTACCTTTAAATCTCAACGACATGAGTCGTATGAAAGAAATTTACTAAGTCCGACAGCATATGGAATGCAAAATTCTCAATTAATAATATGCCAAAATTTAAATACCAAAAGAGTATCAAAAGGGAAAAATCAGAAATATATTGTCCTAAATCTGGCTTGATAAGGTCAGAAAGGCGAGCACGAAAGATTTAATATAGCAACTTTCAAGCAGAAGGCATGACTATAAGAAAACTTTCATAACGGAAACATATCGTAATATACACAGAATAAAATCTATTCTCAAGACGTTAAATTTTAACTTCAATTTGGAAAAGCAACTTGACTGACAATTAATGAGAAATATAATTCAGAAGAAAATTAAGTTAAATTTACCAGAAGGAAAATATCTAAGAATGAGCAATATAAAATGTATCACACTCTGTCATAAGCTAGCACTTCAATAAGGAACTATATTGAATTTCAAAATACAAATTATGTTATGACGGGCAAAATATGAAAACACTTCGAAACTGCAACTGACACTGGATAGATACCATAAGAAGCCTGCTTAATTTCAGAATAATCTTACCTTCCTAATAGGAGCAAACTCATCTGCAGCCATACGAATTACCTTTACACTAGGCCAGCATTAAATTTAACTTGGACAACAAATTATATTAGCATGGCAGAATATGAAAGCTTGGTATAAGAAACTATATGAAAAAACCTTGCAAAGAATAGGCCAAATTTAACCCTCCAGAATGCAAATATCTTGTACAGTTACAATAAGAAGTCAGCTTAATTTCAGAATAAATCCTACTTTCCTTATAGGAACTAACTCAACTGCAGCCATACAAATGACCTTTACACTTGGCCAGCACCAAATTTAACTTTCTTCAATACAAATTATTTTAGCATGGGCAAAATATGAAAAGATTAGAATAAGAAACTGTATGAAAAATCTTGTAATGACTAGGCCAAATTTAACTTTCCAAAATGCAATTATCTTGTACAATTACAATAAGAAGTCAGCTTAATTTCAGAATAAATCCTACTTTCCTTATAGGAGCTAACTCAACTGCAGCCATACAATGACCCTTACACTTGGCCAGCACTAAATTTAACTTCCACCATACAAATTATTTTAGCATGGGCAAATATGAAAAGATTAGAATAAGAAACTGTATGAAAAATCTTGTAATGACTAGGCCAAATTTTAACTTTCCAAAATGCAATTATCTTGTACAATTACAATAAGAAGTCAGCTTAATTTCAGAATAAATCCTACTTTCCTTATAGGAGCTAACTCAACTGCAGCCATACAATGACCCTTACACTTGGCCAGCACTAAATTTAACTTCTTCAATACAATAGGCCTGATAAACTATAACAAGAAGAATTTTGTGAATCGGTTTATATGGAAAATATTTTATACATGGCAGATTACTTGAACTCTGATACTTTAACTTCAGACGGAAATCACGTGACTCGTGTTCTAGACAAGATGTAACTCTCAAACTCAAAACCCAGTAAAACAAGATATTAGCAAGATAGAGAAACATGAACAATTAACTAAATCCATAGCATACAATGTCTTCCATAAATAACATTAACTATGAGTTTCATTCGTATCAATATAAAACTTGTTGCATTCTAAGCACCGCTAAGTGTACCAATTTTTAATTTATTCATGTGACAACATGGCCGCCTAACGTTCGTTTTAACACCAGATTTTTACTTGATAATCAGAATGCATACTTCCTAAGTTATGCCCAATAATTGGTTCCATAGTAATTTCAATAAATGGCCTAGGACGAAGTCTGAACAACTCCTCTCTTATTACATACAAGGAATGTAATTCCCACATGACATTTACAGGCGATACAAAAATGGCGATCATCATACTAACAAGAAACTTAAAGCTTGGTAAAAGAATATAATTAAATAGGTGGCGATTCCAACCCGCATAAAGATAGTAGAAACTTACATTTTGAATTAGAGTTCACGTCCGAATGCACATACCTCACCGATGAACCCAGCAAGCAAGGGCACAATACGTCAAAGCAACACCACACTACATGGCAATCTCGGTTCTAACTGAGTAACCTCAATGGCTGACTCGCACAAGACCACGGGCAGAACTCCGCGCATGCGTAGAAAACAACTTCAAGGGAGAGAAAAGGTGAACTAGGCGCGCTCTAACAACGTAACTTAACAACAAAATGTCTCAAAGGGAAAATGTCTGTCCGTCTGTCCGTGTGTCTGTACGCGCGAAAACTCAAATACGCTTTATCGGATTTTCATGAAACTTGTTATACGCATTTATAACGTCCACGGGAAGTATCCTATTGATATTGGACCAAATCGGTTGACGGGTACCGGAGTAAAGCCCAATTTAGTGCCTATTTTACGGTAATATATTAGAAAGAATTTATGAAATGCAAATCAGTTCTCATGACAACATTGTTTTACAGTGTTCATATACGGCTTTGGAAG
This sequence comes from Ectobius pallidus, assembly GCA_964059195.1. Classification (NCBI taxonomy): domain Eukaryota; kingdom Metazoa; phylum Arthropoda; class Insecta; order Blattodea; family Ectobiidae; genus Ectobius; species Ectobius pallidus. The sequence continues at coordinate 220,584,765 of CAXKWD010000001.1, forward strand.
TTGCAACACAGTTAGCTTTTTTTTTTTTTTTTTTTTTTTTTGGCCCCCGGAGTGCCAAGCAATTTCGCCTAAACCTCCGGTCAAACCAAATTTTTGTAACCATATGTGATGTGTGTCAACACAGTTAGCTATGACAAATAACACTACCCACACATTCCTTCACATATGCTTATCAAACTACAGTAATTTTCAAATGGGAAGCGTTTTCCTTCACCGCCAATCACGTGTACGAGCTAAAGAAGTACCGCTATCAGGAAGGGTCTTCCTTCCGTCTCGCCGTCTCTGATTGGACCGCGTATCTAAGCAAGGAGAAGAACAAAACGCTTCCCATTTGAAAAAAGGTGTAGACCTTAGTTCTTCCGTAAGCCCTGCCTCATAAATCGATCTGGAGTATAACTCGGAAATCGATACAAAAATAACATATTTTCTGCATATGATAATTGCAATTATCACTGATTAAACAAAAGCATTCTGGCACTTTGTTACGTCAGTTTACCTGAAACAGACTATTGTTATTAATGATTGGCTAATAATTTTGAAAGGTTATGTATAAATAAATATATATATATATATATAATAGATTATATATATAGGCCTAAATACGCTTGCCCGGTGATCTTTTAACGAGCGATTATTTATAATGAACTACGTAATATTTGCGTACAAAATAAGATTTTAGAGAAACTTAATAGATTTTAAGGAGTCTTTGCAAACTGTAGCTAACTAAAATTATGTCTTTCCTGTCTCTGGTAAGTTTTGTCGACATTTTGACGTGTACGAAGGCTTCATAGCTTGAGGCTTGTAGACTTTACATGTATCCGGCAATGTTTGCATTATAGCGCCAGAGGAAAGGGAATTATTGTTGATATCACAGAATGAAGGACAGAAATTTCCCTCAGTTTTACAGAATGAACCAACTTCTGGGCTTATCTAGAGCAGCGATTACGGAAACCGTAAACATGTCATACCGCGAGATATTTTGTTGCCGTTGGGTAAGCTCAGCTAACTGTGTTTCCGTTATTGCTTGAGTAAATGCCTATAGTAATGATTAGGACATTTCTATGATTTTGCATCTTTTTTTATATGAAAGTTAAAAGATTGCTCGAATATATATATATAAATGTGTATCATGAAATAATTTATTAAATAAGGGCAATTTGCTTTTGCATTTTTTTGTCTTATTTTGCATTTTTCGTCATTTTCAAGAGATATGTCATTTTTTTGGCAATTTTTAGGTCATTTTCTGCATTTTAAAGTAATTTTCCGAATTTTATATATATATATATATATTGGCATTTTGGGTCATGTTTCAGTGGAGGTTTCCATCACCGCCAAATGTTCATAGTTAATTTTAATTCACGTTTATTGTAAATACCAAAGCAGTTTATTTTTTATTTCTTTTTAAATGGCACATAATTATTTGCTAGTGGCAATTTGATGGGCATGCCTGTTCAGGAAAAAGATCGCTAAGGGGGTCCAAGTAGTATATATTTACTTACTTTTTAGTAATAAAATAAGTGTTTTACATTGTAAATTCATATATAACGCACTGCCATCCATTAAATTCCTTTAGCAATTTATTACTATAAAAAACTAAATATAAGTAATAATGGAATATTTATTGGTCATTTTTTTAAGATTTCGTGTCATATTTTCACTATTTTTAGGTAATAAATTCATTTTTTATTTTGCATTTTTTTCTTACTATTTTATGGTCATTAAATGCCTTGCCCTAGTAATGATCAAACAAAAACCAGTATTGCAATAATAAAATCTTGCACGAACAGCCCGGATCTTGCTCCCAGTGATTTCCATATTTTCCTACACGAAGAATATCAGAGAGGCGGAGATGGTTGTCAAACAGTGGTGCAAATCCCAGGCGGCAGAATTCTACGACACAGGTATTCAAAAGTTGGTCCCACGGTATGAAAAATGTCTCAATCCCGGTAGCGAATACGTTGAAAAATAGCTGAACACTTGCTGTATCTGTTGGAATAAACATTTTTATGCAATTATTTTTTTCTGTAAACGGCCCCAGGGAAACTTACTTTATGGATGCGCCTCGTAAATACATGTTTTCAGATCCACTGGACCCTAGAAAGCTATTTTCAGAAACATGTCTGTGTGTCTGTTAACATCATAACTCGAGAACAAGACATAAAACAAAACTAACAATTTTGTAGTTGGGTTAGAATAGAAACAATTGACAATCAATAATTCCGTGGCCTACCCTACTGTATACACACAGATCCCGAACTCCTGAGTTGGCCTTGTAGCTAAAAGGAGTATCAATACAACTGAATTTAAAATAATAATAATAATAATAAGAAGAAGAAGAAGAAGAAGAAGAAGAAGGAGAAGGAGGAGAAGAAGAAGAAGGAGAAGAAGAGAATGACCATTTTAGAAAAAACCTACAAAAATTCAGACCTACAAAATTATTTCAATTTCTTCCTTATTGCATGAGTGATGCTAATTTTTAATAGTGAATCAGCTTATTATCATACGAAAAAAATATAGGGTTAATGACCTGAGACCTAATTGGCCTAATAAATAACAATAGCAGAACATCAGCTGATGTTCTCCCTAAACTGACACGAGTTCATAGGTTAATGTTTGTGTGCCAGACTTTTGACATCAAACCAATACGAGCCAGACTCATTCAGGGGGCTGGTACGGACATTCGTTGTCAGGTATGGCTTCCAGTAACTCAAATGAAATGTTTCCACACTTCATCTCATGTCACCGTGTACCTAGGCCTGAGCGTTGTTCATAGTATGATGCATGTGGTCGGACTTGATTTAAAACCAATAAGAGATCGGCTCACCCATGCCAACTTTAAGTAAAGAAAAGCACTAGAAGAACCACAAACAATGGAAAGTTTCAAAGCACTCGAGTGTACACAACTTGTGGTATGCAGATCAACCTCTGAAAGATTAAATAAATAAAAAAACATTACTCACTACTGAACGAGGTCCTCCAAGTGCAACCCTTATCATTTCACTACATCAGTCTAAACAATAGTGACGACTGCTGCCACCGCGGCGCCACGAGCGACCTGCTCGATGTGCGGATGTCTTGGCCGGTGCGATTTCCGTCCTCCCGTGTGGTCCCGATGAGTCTGTGGTCCAGAGCTGGTTGGACAACAGACACCCATCCAGCTAAACGGCGGAACATTTCTGAAACACACAAAAGTAAACGATTTAAGTAAAATTTGTGTAAATTTGTTTGTATCGCATTTTTCGATTTGCTTTCAATTAGGCAAAATGTTCCTTGAAGTCATCAAAAGGGTCGTATGTGTGAGGAATTTTATTTTTTATTCCATTTGAAGATGGTGACCGTTTTAAAGGTTCCGTTTCATGTAACGTTCAGCTTCTTCCAACGTTTCTAGCTGAATGGTTCATGCTATAAAAATTTGAAGACTACTTGCACTCTCGAGTGTAAAGTTTTCTACAATTTGGTTCCAGTACATTTTTGACGTAACACTAATGAGTAATGACTTACTGGCATTTTGTCAGTTTGTCTGTATTTTTATTTGCTAACCAGTCACGACCGAACACTATTTCGATTTTCTTCCAATTTGGCCCGAGTTTCCCTTGAATCATTAAAAATACGTATGTGTAAAAATATTACTTTTTTGATTCCATTTCAATATGTCGGCCGTTTTAACTGACGGATTTTGTTTTTTGGACCTGAGATATTGTTCAGAGAACTACTGGTTATATAGGCTATGCTAAAAATGATGAAATAATGACTTAAGGAATACGTGACTGAAGTATGAAGAAATAAAATCAAATAAACTGATGTAACAACGTGCCAGAATGCTTTTGTTCAATCAGTGATAATTGCAATTATGATATGCAGAAAATAAATTATTTTTGTTATCGATTTCAGAGTTAAGCTCCAGATCGATTCATTAAGCAGGGCTTACGGAAGAACAAAGGTCTAGTTTGATAAGAATAGTGAAAGAATATGTGGGTAGCGTTATTTGTCAAAGCTAACTGTATTGCAACTTTCAAAGCCGTATAAGAACATAGCAAAACAATATGTTGTCATGAGAACTGATTTGCATTTGATAAATTCTTTCTAATGTATTGCCATAAAATAGGCACTAAATTGGGCATTACTCCGGTACTGGTGTACCGATTTGGTCCAATATCAATAGGCTTTTTCCCATGGACGTTATAAATGCGTATACCAAGTTTCATGAAAATCCGAAGAAGCGTATTTGAGTTATCGTGCGTACAGACACGCGGACAGACAGACAGACATTTTCCCGTCACCCACAGAATCTCATAAAGTACCATTCTGGCACTTAATAATTCCCATGCGTAAAATGAGAGCAATGTATTTTGAAGTACTGAGACTTACCTGAGAGTGCGTCCTATGGAAGTTGAGAAGAGGCAGTAGATGACTGGATTGGCTGCAGAGTTGAGAGGAGCCAGGCTCTGGATGAAGGAAGCCACCGCGATGTTGGTTTGAGTCCTGGGCACGTGGCCATACACCTGGAGCAGGTCGAACACAATGTAGGGACTCCAACACAACACAAACACTGAAACAAAACAAACATAACTTGTGATGCAGTCTTACAACATTTGCAAGGGAACATTACAGTGATCTAATCAGTTTCATCCGTTAAATTCTGAGGTTACACGGCCATAAAGATCCCTCGTAATCGAATTAATACGAGGAGCGTCCATAAGGTAAGTTTGTCACACAGTGGTTCAAATCCTTGGCGGCAGACTTGTACTACACAGGTATTCAAAGGTTGGTTCCACGGTATGACAAATGTTTCAATTCCGGTGGCGAATATGTTGGAAAATAGCTGAACACTTGCTGTATCTGTTGGAATATATTCCCATGAAATTGTGTTTTGTTTCTGTAAACGGCCCTAGGGAAACTTACTTTGTGGACGCGCCTCGTATCTGACCGCGCCAGGGAAACAATAAGTCGGCAAACACATTTCCGCGTAACAGTAGAAAACAGCTGTCAGTGTGTAAAATGTCGATTTTTAGATTTAATACCGTCTGTTGGTTTCAACACAACAAACATAAAGACAGCATTGTCAACCACAGTATTTCAAGTATGAAAAGAAGACTGAACTTTTGGAAATCCATCATAATTCGCAATGGAAATTTAAAATGCTCCCTGAAGTTTTCTTTCGTACTTTTCGTAACAGAAACATTAAGTACGGGCAACAGAAACACTTGCTATGTTGTAATAATGTACTTTGGACATTCTGTTATTATGTGACAGACTTTGAGCATGTATTGTGAAACTGATGTTTAGAGCATGGAAAAGTTCCTTATCTTTGAAGATCAGTTGTCAGAGATTTTACTTTTTGAAAAATAAAGTTTCAAAAACATCAATTTTTGAGCTAGATAAAATAAAATAAATTCTCTTCGTGTTAATTTTAATATTATACTAAATGAAGTTCATGCCATGTATTTTAATGTGCATTACTTAGAGCCTGATAATACAAGAGAAGCGTTGAGTTTCCTACCATATATCGCAAAAGACGAAAATTTACTAACAGCGGAGTCGTTTGTTTGATGAATTACAAGGTATTCTAAAAACTTAAAACTTAGACAATTGTTCAATAAAATAAGTAGAATGCAACTTGCCTATAATGGTAAATCATGAAATGAGTGTTACATAAACGGGGTCTGGACTTTTGCGTCCCAAAACCATTAAACTAGGACTTTTGCGTCCATAGATCCTCAGATCCAATGACCCTTTGCATCCCGGGTCTCTCTAGAGCAATGACCAAATTGCGTCCCATGGAATACAGGAAAGATTAGTGATTAGTGATATTAGTGTTGGTGACAGGTTCTGTTAGGTTATGAACAGTGATGTTAATTTAATAGTCTTCTGAATTCTCCCGTTTCGTAAATATGTCACATTACATCTCCCGCGATTTTTGTCGTGGTTTGAACCTGTTTACCCAGAATTCTAGGTGTTCTGGTGATGTGACGTCACACCTCTAATGTCCAATCACTAATTTCTTCATCACAGGAAGAGAGAAATATGGCGGAATTCATGCTACTTTTCGCTAGATCGTATTATAAAAGAAAGACGGGACGCACGAGGGTTGTTTACGTCAAATTGCACCGCACGCACGAGGGTTGTTTTGATGAAGCGACCACTGGCTTTGGGAGGCAAAAGGGTACTAGTGTCTTAAGGAATATTATAGGCCCGTTATTCTATTATGGAAGAAGGGATGGGGACTATTACACGCACTGAAGAAAACAAATATCTAGGACGACAAACAAGATAAAGAAAGTAGTTCAAGAATTAATGCTGGAAAGCTCGCTATTGGAACATTAAATGGATTAGAAAGGAAACAAAAGGAAACAACTTTAACACAATTATCAGAAGCACTATGACATATGGATCAGAAGTATGGACAGTTAAATCCCAATAAATAGAAAGATTAATGGCAACTGAGATGGACTTTGGAGGCGGTTTGCAGGGATATTTAGACGAGAAAGAGTCAGAAATGAAATCAGGAAGAAAATGGATGTCACAAATTCGATCACTGATTTTGTAGAAGAAAAACAGCTCTTATGGTGTGGACATACAAAAATGATGTCAGAGGAGAGACTATCATGGTGGATTGTGGAATGGGAACCACCAGGAAGGAAGAAAAGAGGGAAACCCCCGACCACATGGATACAAGGAATTTAGGCATCAATTAGAAAAATAAATATTAAAGATAATTTATGGACATATAGACATAAATGGAGAAAGAAAATTAAATTATATGTGTAATCTTGGGTTACCGAAAAATGTAAATTGAATACACTGTAAAACAGGATGAATAAAAATAAAATAAATATATTAATATTACATAACATGTGTAAAACTGATTTCTACAATAAGTATTTTACACGTAAAATACTTGCATAGTTAAGTCTGCCACCGCCTAGCCTCTGAAAGAAACACATCATACCTACCGTACTTATGTGGCTGGCAAAGAAAACAGAAGTGTTTTGGGAAAGAGGGTGCTAAGGACCTCAGAGACTGGGAAAACTGCATAACGACGAGCTTCATGACCTGTACTCTTCACCGGATATAGTAAGGGTAATTAAATCACGGAGGATGAAATGGGGGATTGAGACCCGATGGGAAAAGACCACTTGGAAGACCCAGACGGAGGTGAGAGGACAATATTAGAATAGATTTAAGGGGAGTAGGATTTGCGAGGGATGGTTGTATGAAGTTAGCACAGAATAGGGTTGAATGGCGGGCTCAGGTAAGCGCGACAATGAATCTCCTGGTTCCTTAAAATATTTAGCTTTCTTAGGAATTGTGAATTGTCATTGAGTAATTTGGCTTTGGGTGTACTTACCGAAAACAATAACGAACGTCATTTTGACTGTCTTGACTTTTGCTTTGGGAATGATTCCCCGGGAACTCGCTCTTCTGCTGTCGTGGTCATCCTGCTGGAGCTGCTGCAGACGTAACATCCGGTGCTTCCTGCTGGACTGCAGACTGCCACCACTACTGTCTGCAACAAAACATATCAAACGATAATTCTTTCACACTTGCCGTGAGTAGGCTAAGACGGAAAGGTGAAGTCAGACTGTAAAATTCAATGCCATAGCCGGAATTTGAACCAGGATCTTCGGCTCTCCGTGCCACTGCTCTTACCAACTGAGTTACCATGGCAACATTAAATTCTCCAACTGACTCACATATCTCAGTACACCACCAGTCGTTATCAATATGATATAAGTTACCATCCCAGTAGCAACTTAAAAACTCGTAAGTGCTTTGAGACCACTAGTAATCATTTTATTTGTGTGCAATGCACTGTGTAAAAGTTGACTTCATGGAACGCCCTGTAGTTTTGTTACACACTTAAAACATTATCACTTTCCCGTCCATTGTAAAACTTTCGTCAATACTCGACCACTGCTTTAGTTTTGAGCAAGACTATATGCAACTTGAGTTATTTATAACAAGTCCACTTCATATACAGATTGATGCAATTTATTCTTTAAAACTTATTAGAAAAACTCATTTTATCGTGCAAATAACGGTATTCTTGCGTACCTGAAACCTGACTGTAACCCTTCCTAATAGCTGGTTTCAATTTGTAGTTTAGAGACCAAGTTCTGAGAAACGATAAGTGCTAATGTACTACCAGAACAACCGTATTTGCATTTGTGTTGGAATTCACAAAGTTAGAAGAATTTGGCAACTGAAGTATTTTCATTATAGAAGGAAATTAGCTAATTATTTTATTAGTCACTGAAAAATAAAACAAAATTAAATAAAACCTTAATTTTTTATGATTTCCTAGATTCTATGTACAAAAATGTTACATTCATTTAATAATATGTAAAATATGTAATATTACTATGAATATGTAAAAATATGTAAAATTAAACCCAACTATCATCTTATCAGAAACTTAAATAGCCGACATTTTTCATTTTTAGTAGTCTACAAATAAGGGAATAAAATATGTAATTACATAAGAATCCGGGCCCTAGTAATCAATAGTCTTAAGAGGTTCCGCCTATTCTACCACTATAATAAATTAAAGCTGGAAGCTGAAGGAGAAAGTATTCAGGAATACAATACAATACAAACGATAGCGTCTGTTAAGCAAATTAATTTATAAACTTATATGTTTATTAGAATTAGGCTACTGTTAAAAAAAACACTGTATAATTAGATTAAAACTACATATAATAAATAAAAAAATTGTTGACTAATGGTGATTCAATAAATGACATTTATAGATATTAACCCAATATTGGGCCACAATTTATTATATATCTCAGGGGATGCGTTCAATCCTCTCACGCAGCGGGCCCGGGCTCGATTCCTGGTCGGGACAAGTTACCTAGGTGGGGTTTTCCCCCATCTTTGGGACAAATGTCGGGTAACTTTAGGCCCTTGTGGTCCCCAGATATCATTTGGCCGTCATTATCATCTTCATCCCATCCTCGCCTTGTTTGGAGTGAGTGTGTGTGTGTGAATAGTGTGTATCGTCCTATGTGTTCGTGTTGTCTCGGAGGTGGCCCTGGCATTGGGCTGATCACTCATCCGGGGAGGCCCTCCATGTCCTTGTCTGGTCAAAAAAGTATGTATGTGATCCAAAGATAATCCCTCTCCCGACAGGTCGCGGCCCTGTAAGGCCCGGGCGGCTTGGGTCGCTTAAATTCTAAAAGGGAGAGGTTAAACTAAGAGAAAGAAAGAAAAAAAATATTCTATGTAATTTTAATCTAGTGTTGTAAATGATAAGGTGAAAGAATGCTATGATGTGTCTCCAATGAACTTTAAAACTCTAAATGACCCCTTTGGAGTTGCATTCTGGGAAATGCTGAAATAGATTTCTCATTATTTGTAATTTAGATTACACAGACCAACAGCAATTTTGGTGCCTTAGAATTTATACTCATTTTTGGGTTTATTTAGGTCGCTGATGCAAATGTGCCACTAGTTTTGTCCTATCAGCTTTAGTTTTGTGAGATATGGTATTATCATTATGCATATTATCCCATTTTACGTTTGATATAAATAAAAAAACAGTTCCTATTTTTAGCTTCTAAATCACATGAAGAAAAAAGCAACACAATAACATTACATTAACATTACAATAACAGTATAACATGGGGTCTTTCAAAAAATTTATATTGTCACATATTGTACGGTCGTTAATGATTTATGAGCTGTCAATTTGAGGGCCAAAAAATAATCCAGCTTTTAGTTTTCTTACTACGTGTTCAAAGTAAGGTCAAGAACCTTCACTAGCTATATTATCAAGCAAGATTTCTTTTCGCTAGACTACGAGTTCATGAATAAAATCTATATAAAAGTAGAGCTGGTAGAGAAAAACTGTTTACATATTTGGAATAAGCACACTAAGTATAGCCAAAATCCGGTAAAACATCTGAGACACCAAACAAAAAGTTCATTTTTGTTGGGCTGTGTTATTGATTTGTCTTATACCACATGAAATATGAAATAAGTCAATTAAAACCACTAGTATGTCACGGTTGAATGATAATTCTTTCACAGTTCACTATGTATAGGCCAAGATCCAATGTTGGCAATACACCAGACTGGCCGGCTCCGTATCAGACCGGATGCGGGACGAGTTGACCCCAGCGGCCACCAGGCCTCAGCACATGCCGCTCCTCCGTTTAAACGGATCCGACGCCGTGTGAACAGTTGCGTTGCTGCCTTCACACGTGCCGGGGTGAATGGCCGGAGCGAAAATGGCGAATATCGACGTTGTTCATCTCATTTCGTTGGTTGAAACCAGACCGGTTATTTGGGACAAAACGACTCCTTCACACAAAAACAGAAATAAAACTAGAAAAGCTTGGAGGGAAGTTTTTCTGGAATTAAACGAGGATTTTGACGAGCTGGAAGACACAGAAAAAGATGACTTTGGTAAGTTTCATTATCATCTCTATTTTTTTTTTTGCACTCCTTAGCTAGTAAGTGTTACTTACGAAAGTTGTTTACATGGATCGTAAGTTGACATTCCCACACAGTCTTGTTGCTATGGGCGTTGCGATGAGGTTAAATTACTTACGGTCCAAGCGCCACGTCATAATTCATTACGATACACTTCATAATACAAGCCTTTATGGACATGGCCCCCAGGACAAATATTCGGTTCCCATAACAACAAACACATGCGAATCACTTTCTGAAATAAACATCTATTTTCAAGAATGTATTAACATAATATTTTCAGGTAATATCACAATTAATATAATTAAATTGATATAAGTAACCGTCGTGCAAAAAATAGCATGCAACACACGGGCCGTAAAGGCATTTACGGGTCTCGAAAACTTAAAAACCCTCGGCTGCGCCTCGGGTTTTCAATCTGTTTCCTCGACCCGTAAACGTGCCTTACGGCACTTGTATCGCAATATACTATTAATCAATAAAAATCACCTTTTTATAGAAGTAAATTGTACGAGAGCGCCGATACTGCTGCCAAATCCGCCGCAGTTTCGAATCTAAATTATAGCTACTCTCTTTGTCCTTATTCTTATGTACGAAGAAGGATGTGGGATCACATTAAGACTAGGTGGAACAGTGAGTGGCTATCTAGTGTTAAAGGAACAATTACAAAAGAATTATTTTTTCCAAATATTGAAATCCGACTTCAAAGCAAAATTGAACCTGAATTTCTATTAACTCAATTCTTGTCAGGTCAAGGAATTTTTGGCTCTTACTTTGAAAGGTTTAATATTATAAGGGCGAATGGATATTTATATATTTGTAAAGAAAAACAGACCGTAGAACATCTACTTTTTGACTGCTTACTCTTTGAAAGGAAAAGATTTTCTTGAACAGGACACTTAAAGTATTGTGGTGTTAAATATGATAAACCACTCTTTACAAATTTTAGCAAGGATTGTTGTTGTAGAGAATTCCACTATTTCATATGTTCTATATTTAAGAGTTTACAATAATTTTATTTAAACTTTAGCACAAACTGGATTGCCTTATGGATTCATTTATTTGAGGTACTCTTTGTAAACCTACAGTTGTAGCATGGAGAATAAAAAAAATAGAATTACTTTATAATGAGTTTAGCAAGTATTAACTAATTATAACTATAATATGTATTTATAATAATGTCACCAAGGCCATTGCTCAAAAGAGTGTATTCTGTTAACTTAAAAAAAAAACTTTGTAGCCTCGTCGATTTCAGCTTGGGTTCAAAATAACGATCCGGTTAACTAAGTGATATTAATGTGTTTAGCCTAATCATTTGAAATTGAGGTCCGAAATTGATTTTGCCCCCCCCCCCTTAATAAAATTCCTGGCAACGGTGATGCATTGATCAACTAAAATCTTTTTACGCCTTATACCCTCAAATAGCAATAAAAGGCCAGGAAGTATATATATATATATATATAAATTTGTGGACTATCTTTACAATGAGAGATATTTTGCTTTATAATTATGTAGTTTTATGTTATTAGTTAAAACAGGCCTATATAATATATGATATTGGTCGTAATTCTAATACTAGTTAAAATTGGTAAATATTAATAAACGTAGGCCTATAATTTTCAAGTCATTTGTTTCTAAAATCTCTTGTTTCTATTTATAGATAAAATGATAAAAAATGTTAGTTACTTAGTTTATGAAGAATTAGGTTATGAACTAAATCACCTGTACATTTTGTAATCACATAACATTTACATTTACATTTTAACACATTTTACACCTCAAAATTATGTTTCCTATACAACAAAGAAATACAATGAATTATGAACTACATTAACAATAATTAAAATAAATACATTTCCTCAAGGACTGAAGATGGAGGAAAGGTTCCCATGACACTAGTGGCATTTCCCCTTTGTATGGCAATGCTGATACGTTGCCTCAAATATTCGCCTGCCCTAGGACCCCCTGTTGCAGTAGCAAGTCTTCTACCTATCTCCAAAGTTAACTTCTTGGCTTCTGCACACCAAGTACCAAGTGTCTCCACAGCAAACACAACAAAATGATACTGGTCAATTATGTGAGAGTACTTCTTTAACTTCAAAGATACAGCAGAAATCGCAGCCGAGCCAGGATTTTTGCAGGTGACCGGCAAATGTGATGAAGCTAGTGTGTCGACACAGGTTGCATCCCATAAAAGTGATTTACCCCTGACCGAAGGGATCAACATCAGATCGACTAAGGCCAACTGGCTCCAAGATAGTCGGGACCCCAGCAGAGACTAAGGCTCTTTTAATTAGTTAAAATATATGTACAGATAATAGAGCATTTTACATGCTGAAAGTCTTCTATAAAAATAAACTTGAATGTCTTTAATTTATTGAATTGCGTCCATATGATCCTCAAGTATGATCTTGCACGTTGACAGATGAGTATGTTTTGCATTTGTGAAGTTAATTTCTCAAACCTTGCAGGAATATACTATTATTTGTCTTATAAAGAAGAAGATGATAGGCTAGGAGGTCCACACTTATATTTATATCTGGCTATGTGCTGGAGGAGTTCACTTCTTAATAGTGAAAGATGTACATTTCGGTATTAATAATTTATACCATCTTCAGTCTTACGAGTTTTTCTAGAAGTTAGCGCTCGGTTGCTGATTTGTGTACATTATACATTGTAATTGACATAAAACTACAGCCCTAATGTACCTTTGGTGAAATAGGGCTAAAAGAAATTGTATATTAAATAAATGAAATATTATACAGTCTATCTCTTTCCTAAAAACATTCTCTCATTGCAATAGAGAAACCACTAGGACCAGACCCTTCTGCCAATATGTATGAGAGAGGAATGATCAAGCTTAATGTTAGTGGTATGAACAATTAATTCCATAACAAAAATGAGAACCGCGAGCATAAGTCCGATTAGCAGAATGTAAAATGCTCCTTGTAAATGGGACATATTAAATTTAACTACCGGTGGTATAAATGTCTTCATATCATGGAACTCAGTTAAAACTCTTTGCCAAGACTTTTTCTCGTAGCTAGCTAATCCAGAACTTACTATTCTGTGTAACATAGTGTCAAGTCGATCATAAATCAAACATCCCAGTTTTCTCACAGAAACTGAGTAATAAATTACCCTCACATTTTCCTCGATGGGAACAATGGCAGCTTTTCCCTCAGATGTTACATAATCCTTTAAGATATCCCACTCACTCGAAAAACGCGTTGTCAAAAATGCCAGATCATGTTTTTCTGATGTAATGGCAAGGCACTCGGACGTTGTACATGTTTCATATTTGAGAATTTTTTCCAATTCTTGTTTTCCATCATTGTTATGAAATTCTATAGCTCGCTTAAGTCTTAGGCCTGAATTTATTACTTCTGAGATAGTTTTCATTGGTGGAATCTCTCCAGGATTGACTATGAATCCAATAAGTGCTGCCTGATAGGCAGTGTTGATAACTAGGCAATAGAACAGCCAGATTGTGAAGAACAGTGCAGCCCCTCTGTTCATATTAAATGGTATCCCTTGTCCTAAATGGCAGCAGATAACATTGAGTAATGTTTCAGTGAAACTAGTACTTACAGGTTTACAAGAGTACATAACATTTAATTTGTCAAATACCAGCAATAAAATCCATCCAATAATAAATGTCACTGAAACCAAAATCCACACAGTGGGGGTGAACGCCTTTACCAGACTTTTCCAACGAGGAATTGGTGTTCCTGCTGGTACGAACCAAGTCATATATTCTTTAAAATGAGGATATATATCAGAACATCCATGTCGGTTAAATGAACTAGGCACCACTACGGAATTTATATGGGCTTCACTTCTATTAGCTACGAATAATTTAAAGTTAGACACTGTGGCAATAATCCCCAATGCATTAGGAATAATGCCATGAAAACCATCTTTACTTACATATGCCATGGGAAAGTCTTGGGCCATGCCTATTTTCAAATTACATCTATGCAATTGACTTATTTCCTTTGAAGGGAAAAGATTTTTGTTTAAGTAAAACATATTTTTCTCTCCATTCCAGGCATCTAAGTAAACGATACATCTTAAAAGTTCAGTGCATATATATTTTCCTTCTCCATTAGGGTCCCACATAAATACATGAAAATTAAAACCAGAATACTCTGATGAGGGAATCAGAATTATAACATTTGCAATCCCAGTTATTTGCCAAACAAAGTTAAGATAAGTGTGTGCTAACTTAAATGATTCACGTTCATTCCTTGTAATTCTCATTGTGGCTATTATTACGTGACTTTTCAAATTTGTATAGTTATTTCGGATATTTAAAATAGTATACCATGCCATTTTCATCTCTATAGTTCTTTCCAATCCATTCATAAGTATCACATAAGATCCTGGTTTTTTCTCACTTCCTTCGGTACAGGTCTATTTTTCTCAGAGCCATATGTTATTGTCGACATGTCCTGACTTTCATGGAGAGTTTTTAGAAGAATATCTCCGTCTATCATGCCTCCGTGACTTGTGGTAAAATTCGGGAACCATGTCCCTGGAGTTTGTATCAGAACATACATATCCTTTCGAAAGTATGTTGAGCTGATGTTTAGAATGCATTCTGATAACTGTTTTTCTAGTAAAGTAGCATAGTTCTCTGGCAATGTAATGGCCCTTGTCTTTACAAATGTCCACAGTAAAATGATCAGTAATTTTTTATGCATCTCAAATTTCTTTTTGTGCCTATTCTATAAATACTATTACGAGAAATGAGCTAGTGAGCAAAGTGCACTCTTCTGCCAAAAAAAATTGTTCACCCAGTTTGAACCACTTAGCAAACCACAATGAAATTTTTTCAGTAAAAAAAAGTGTGCGTGGAACGCCACGCGACAGAAGTGAAACTTGTTTTAATTTTTGGATTTGTTTAAATTTTGGATAATCCTAATCATTGAGTGGATTGTTTTCTGTGCAGTCCGTTCTGTCACACCTCACTAATTTCGTGATGATTTTGAGCGTAACACTAATTTTGTGACGATTTTGAGTGTAACGCAAGCTCTCGATTTACCCCTATAGCGGCTAAAGAAGTTTCACTTGAAAAAATTATATTCAAACCTTACAACTGTAGTAGCCTGTACTTAATTATTAGTAATATTTTAATTAATTATTGGAGGCTAGATGAGATATAAAGTGTTTTATAAAGATTATGTTTGAATTTAGGTACGAAATTGAGAGACTTAATTTCTGGGGGGATAGATGACAATGATATTATTGCAAATTTTTTCAACCGTATGTTAGGAATTTGGGAACAATCACCGAAAAACAGAATTATTAGATCTTCTTCTCAATGATAAGTCAGAGGACTGCTTGCCTACTGTGTTATGATTAACAAACACTTAGGTGTAACAAAAATCTATATGGTTCGTAAACTTAGCACTTAGCAGGGCCTTTTAAACAGTATATTCCATAATGTTGTTATTAAAGTTAGGTATGATAATGTTTGTTTTAAAATATTCATATTTATTAAGTAGGCCTACCCATGTAACTTTTTTACATCATTATATTTATTATATAGTGCAAATCAAAGTTTCTGTGACTCATATGCCATTAGCTGAAATATATTGCTAAGTTAGTTCAAGTTTAATCCATTCTTTTATGAAGTTATATAAAGTGCTATCGATCACAGACTACTAACAATTTGTACTTAACCAAATTAATCATAACTTATAATAAAATCAGGTAAAATGATGTAACAAAGTGCCAGAATTCTTTTGTTTAATTATTGATAAATAGACTTCGGACTTTTAGGTCGCTAAAAATTCTGTTTCCCATTTAGGTTTTTACCTACAATTCGAAATCTAGTGATAAATTAATTGCAATTATGATATGTAGAAAATAAATTATTACTTCCTCTGCCCGTACCATAGGTACTATAGGTAGAGGAAGTATTGTTTTCGACCACAAAATTCGAAGTTGAGTTTTTAGCATTTATATAGGCCTACACGTTTCAAGGCCCCCTGAATCCAAAAATACCATTTTTGGAAACATGTCTGTGTGTGTGCCTGTGTGGATATCAGTGAACAGGCTAGCTCCAAAACGGAAAATGGTATGAAAACAAAATTTCGTATTTGGGTCAAGTACCTTCTGAAAATGTGAGATGAAGATTGGCGACAAGTTTCTCTTATTTTTAAGTGGACTTTACATGAAGAAATTTTCGTTTTTCACGGCTTTCTTGAAAACGGCTCTAACGATTTTCTTTAAATTTTGCACATGGGTTGCTTATACTAAGTGCTAAAATTTTTATTAGAATCATTTTTTCGAACAAATTCTCTGAAGGGTAGTTATAAGCCACCCACTATGAATATGCGTTCTTTGCAATACGGCCTCTTGTAATATTGCAATCATAACTGATTAAACAAATCATACTTGCACTTTGTTACATCAGTTTACCTGATTTTATTATTATATTAAAATGTCCATGTTGTACATTTCACAACAAAAATGTCTCAATGTATGTGGTAATTATGTGAAAAAATAAAGGTAGGCCTACGTCTTATCTTTAATGTTTCATTGCTTAGGTATATCTTTTGTCTTTCATCCACACCTCTATACACAGACTCCAAGGGAAACTTATTTTCGGACTCTCCCTCGTATATTATACTTACTAGAGGTAAAACTTTGGCATGCTGACCACATGCCCCCAATCCTGCCATCTGTCTGTGGTAGATGACGCAGCGGTCGGGTGGTAGGCCAAGTCCCTCCAGGGATGTAGCACCGCGGAGTTAAGTTTGGTCAGAGGAGGTTATGTATTTTACACCATACTTTTTTTTTTCTTCTTTTGCAGCTAAGGAAGTGATGAAGAAGTGGGCGAATGTTCGAGACGCTTTCACAAAATCCATAAAAAAGCAGAAAGAACCTACAAGATCGGGGGCTGGAAAGCCGTACATTTTCAATGAACAGTTACAATTCCTTAGGAAAGTGATTCAGGAACCTGAAACAGACGATAATCTATCAACAGAAATGGGAGACGAGGAAATTCCCGAAATTCAAGTAACTCAAGCAGTCTCAACAAGAAAACGCCAGTTGGACACGTTTGAGCTGGAAATGATTCAAGCTCTTAAAGAACAGCCGGATCGTCATTTGTCTTTCTTCACAGGAATAATTCCTTCGCTCAACACTTTCGATGATGACGAAGTATTAGAATTTCAAATAGCGGTGCTCCAAAAAATCGCATCCATAAAGCAACGGAAAAAAACGGCTTCTGTTCAAACTGATTCTCTACGTAATAACACTGGTCAGCAGGCTGCACTATCTGATGAAAATCATCTCTAATGAACATGGGTCCACAATCGCCAACGTACAACGCGGTGGTCAACCAAGAACTTCAACTGGT
>CAXKWD010000001.1:222097773-222111961 GCA_964059195.1 Ectobius pallidus
AAAGGAAAATGCCGAATTGGATATTTACATAACTTACCATGAATCATCCTCACCATTTCATCCTGTATCATATCCACTTAAATTAATATCAGTTGAAATTTACTCCATTAAATACACCGACAGTAGAAACAATTGACAAGCAATAGCTCCATGGCCTACCCTACTGTATAGACACAGATCCCGAACTCCTGATATGGCCTCGTAGGTAAAAGGAGTGTAAACACATTTGATTCATGGTATGTAAATATCCAATTCGGCATTTTCCTTTACGACTGGGGAAACCATGAAAAAAACCCATGTCAAAATTGGCCGGTCACGGGAATTGGACCTGGGACCTCCAGAATGCGAGTCCAAGACGTTACCATCTCGGCCACTTTTCTCTTCTTGTCCTTGCCTGGTTAAAAAAGTATGTATGTGATCCAAATATTGGATAGGTAATTTTTTCTCGACAGGTCGCTGTAGTGTTAGACTCGGGTGGCTTGGCCCGCATGAACAGAGTCTACAACGGGAAAGGTTAAACTACGAGAGGGAAATTATTTCTTTCCGAGTTATTTTGCAGGGGACATTACTGTGATTTCATGTTGTTGCTACGCGACAAACGAAGATGAAAATAAATGAAAATCAAGTCCGACATGACCAGCTCTGAATCTTGTTTGTGGCTTGAAAAATGAGCGGGCGGGTTAGGGCATTGTATGCATATGCCAAGCGGCCTTGACATTGCAAACTGGCCACATGGATCATCATTTGCTTTTTATAGTGTCCACGACATTCTACTATTAATCAAGATACCGAAAGATGTCTTTCATAGCAGCAATGCCATTGCATGCTTCTCAAATTCAACAAGCTCGAAAAAACAAGGGTAAATTCATAGATTGTGTTCATTTGTTTACAGGCCTATAACCCCCCACCCACAAAATTAGTTTTCGGAAATGCTTATAAAAAATGCCATCTTTTTCAATTTAGTTCATTTATTCGCCCATTAACATTCCATGTGTAGAAGATAATAAAAGTTTCTTACACAAGAAAAGACTTGAAAAGTCCCTTTACTTCGAAATTATGTGACAAGAATTTTTAACTATTCTATAATAAGTTCAAGTTTTGAGATCATATATATATATATATATATATATATATATATTGCCTCTATATATATATATATATATATATATACTCCATTACTCCATATATATATATACATATATATATGGAGTATATATATAGGCCTAGGCTATACTTCATTACTCCATATATATATATACATATATACATATATATATATACATATATATATGTATATATAGAGGTAAAAACTCAATATTTTTTGTCTTTCGTAGTTTTTTTACCTCCCCTTATAGGGACCTTTATGCGGCCCGCGCCTCCCGGGCCTTACCGGGCCGCGACCTGTCGGGAGAGGAATGAGCTATGGATCACAACAAAGACATACTTTTTTGACCAGACAAGGCCATGGAGGGTCTCCCCGGATGAGTGATCAGCCCAATGCCGGGGCCACCTCCGAGACAACACGAACACATAGGACAAGACACACCATTCACACACACACACTCCAAACAAGGCGAGGATGGGTTGAAGATGATAATGACGGCCAGATGATATCCGGGGACCTCAAGGGCCTAAGGTTACCTGACATTTCTCTCACAGGTGAGGAAAAACCCCGGAAAAAACCTCACCCAGGTAAATGTCCCGACCAGGAATCGAACCCGGGCCCGCGAACGCATTCCCTGCGCCACAGACTAGGACAAAAACTCAATATATGAATCTAAAATTATTTACCTTAATTTAATTACGGTTGAATACAACTTTCCTGTAATGTTAAATAAGATACTCGTATGAAAGTATTCAATTCGCTTTGCTCGTTTCATAAACATACTCGAGTCTTACTAAAATGCCATTACAGGCTCCTTGCGTAGTGTACTATTTTTGAAATGAAACTTCTTTAGCCGCGCTAGGAGTAAATCGAGAGCTAACCGAAAGTTGCGTTACGAACAAAATCGTCAAGAAATTAGGGGGGCCGTGACGGAACAGACTGCACAGAAAACATTCGTCCAAAATTTAAAAAAATAAAAAAACCCAAAATTATTAAAATCTAAAAATTAAAAATGTAAAAATCCAAAATTTAAAAAAGAAAAAAATCCAAAATTAAAATATCGAAAATCCAAATTAAAAATATCTAAAAATAAAAAATTAAAAAATCCAAAATCCAAAATAAAAAATAAAAATTGAAAGATCCAAAATTAAAAAAACCCAAAATAATAAAATAAATTCCAAAATTAAAAAATTCAAAGATAAAAAATTTAAAAAATTGTAAGATCCAAACATTTAAATTAAAAAATTAAAAATTTATAAACCTAAAATTCCAAAATAAGATCCAAAAAATAAAAAAAAATTGAAGATCCAAAATTGAAAAAATCCAAAACTAAAAATCCCTAAATACCAAAATAAAAAATTAAAAGATCAAAAATTCAAAAATTCAAAAATTCAATAATCCAACAATCCAAAATTTAAAAAGTCCAAAAACACTGTATTAAAAAAGTCCAACAATCCAAAATTTAAAAAATCCAATAATCCAAAAATGAAAAAATCGAAAAAAAAATAACAGTTTCACTTCTGTCGCGTGGCGTTTCCACGCACCCGATTTCTTTCATCGTCAGTTGAACTTTCTTACTGTAAAGTTGTTGACGGAGAATAAATATGCAAAATGAAGCATTCATAGGAGGTCATGGTTTGACTGACCCTGGAGACAGTTGAATGTTGACACAGCGAGTTTGAGGTTGGATTAACAATTATCAGGGGTTAACGACTTGCTTCAGCAACACCCAAACAGGGCGGAGCGTTGTAATAAATATTAGAAGCGACGTCATATCCCATTGTTGTTGCGCGCGAAAAATATTGCCAGCGTAGTGCACTGTTATTAATGTGGGCATCGCTCTTGTGTTTAATCAAATTAATGAATAAGCCACGCGTCCATTTGCATTCATAGCCGCCATCTTGTGCCCACGTGGTTGTGGGCTGGACGACCCTACACTTAAATCATTACTGAATGATTCATGAATACCTTCTTCATTACAGCCCTTACTATTTCCTTTAAAAAAAAAATCTGATGTGAAAGTCACATAACTTCCTCTGCCCAAATAAAAGTTTGCAGCATTTACGCTAATTATGCTATAAATATCTTATAGCCCCTTCTTTGAATGTTGCGACTAAAACCTTAGGCTATGGGGAAAAAAAAAACAAGTGACTGCAAACGTTTATTGAACTTTCTGCTGTTAAGAATAATTTCCGAAATTTATCAAATATTCCCCTCAGACATTTCTTTACTGTAAGCAGGGCCAACAGTACATTTTCTCTCTTCACGTGCTTATATAGAATAAAATGCCTTAAATGTCCGCGTATTAAGTTGTTCACCAGGCAAGTTGGTAGGTTACAACCACCCTTCAGAGAATGTTTTTGAAATGGTATAAGCAATCCATGTACAAAATTTAAAGGACATTTTTAGAGCCGTTTATGAGAAAATAGCAAAAAACAAAATATTCTTCTTAAATATAAAAAAGGTTGTAGCCAATCTTCACAGCCTCAGAAGGTACCTAACCCAAATACAAAATTTTGTTTTCATACGATTTACAAGAAGCCGTATTGCAAAAAGCACGTATTCACAGTGGGTTGCTTATAACTACCCTTCAGAGAATTTTTTCGAAAAAATGTTTCAAATAAAAGTTTTAGCTCTTGCTACAAGCAATCCATGCGCAAAATTTAAAGAAAATCGCGAAAAACGAAAATTTCTTCATGTAAAGTCCCCTTAAAATTAAGGGAAATTTGTCGCCAATCTTCAAATCACATCTTCAGAAGGTACCTGACCCAAATACGAAATTTTGTTTTCATACGATTCTCCGTTTCGGAGCTAGCCTGTTCACAAACTTCCACACAGACAGACACACACACAGACATGTTTCCAAAAATAGTATTTTTGGATTCAGGGGGCCTTGAAACGTGTATATATGATAAAAACTCAACTTTGAATTTTAGGGTCGAAAACAATACTTCCTCTACCTATAGTACCTATGGTACGGGCAGAGGAAGTAATATTTATCACAAACTATTCCACCCATACGCCGCGTATTAGATATTGACCAATACCGTTCAACAATTCCTCGGATATAGACCAATCACGATCGTTTATCTTATCAATCTATTAATACGAGGATGGGATTTTATCTGATAAATCGTCAACGCGTTACTGGACACGTAAGCATAAGTGTGCAGTGATTAATATGTCACCTGCTGCCATTAAGCAGTAACTTACGAAAAGAGATTATTTTATACAACATAATTCGTTTGGAAATTGAAATAATAGAAATGTACATTGATTAAGAACACAATTTCGATTCGGTGCAAGCCAGTTGGTGTGCTTTTATTCTGTTCTGCTGTTTAGCTTACCTGAATGAGGTTAAGTATGTCTTATACGCACCATTGGTAGCACTGGTCAAAACATGGTAACTCGAATCGATTCATGGATGGTTGATTCATAGTAGGCCGTGATCTCACAGCTGTTAGTTTTGTTTGTATAGAACAAAGCACGAAAATAATTATTATTTGTATAATCCGTTACACTTTTATTCGTGGAATAGTCTTAATAAATCCAACTCGAGTTATCGAGTTTCATCAGATAAATTCGCTCCTGCTGTGCAGTCGCGAATCTATCGATAAACTGTTAAACTCTCGTGGAATTAAATGAGCTGGACATGTTGCACGCATGGGGAGGAAAGACATATCTATAAAATATTGACTGGGAGACCCGAAGGGAAGAGACTACTTGGAAGACCTAGACGTAGGTGGGAGGACCATATTAGGATAGATTTGAATGAAGTAGGATTTGCGAGGGATGATTGGATAGAGTTAGCACAGAATAGGGTTGAATGGCGGGCTCAGGTAAGCGCGGCAATGAACCTCCGGGTTTCAAAAAAAGATAATATTCCTTTAGCTTAGCCTACTTAGGAATTGTCGATTGCATTGAGTAAGTATAGGCATAAAGCTTGTTATTGAATTGCCATAGCAACCATTTAAGTTATAACGTTGGCTTTGTTTTCACAGGAGACCGTGGCTGGAGTCTGGACTGAGTGGGCCTTGGTGAGTACCAGTTTATGCAGTAATTGGACTTCATAGTTTCTAATGAGATTTAGGATGCCTTGTGTCGTCCCTTATAGCCCCCCCCCACCCCTATTAAGCTGGCACGCGCTGGATAATATTGGTTTATGTAAGCAAAACGCGCGTGTTTGTGGGACAGGACAGGGTGGATTACGTAATATTATATTGAGGAGGGAAAACCTCCCTTCATATTCCAGAGGCGGCTCTCTATTAAACTTACTTTATTAAACATTTTATTTTATAATACGATAGTTTAACTTCGCGCAGCTCTGCTGAAACTTAAAAAAAAAAGCGAAGCCAATTTTTTCTAACTTTTTTCTTCTTTTTGTTACTTAGGCCCGATATTATGTACAGTCGGTCAAATAAAAAAACGTCGGGACTCGTATGCAGTTAAAATTAAAGTTTTAACGCATTAGTTCACAAGTTTCCTATAAAAAACATAAAATACAGGTAATTTTCGGAACATATGAGGCCATGCGACAGGAGGGAAAAAATGAACAACGCGGAAAGCGCAATACACGATATTCAACTTAATGTATTGTCATAATTCATTTTGCTTTGTCATCGCACCACATACAAATGCTAGCTTGAGAGAAAGTGCAGGCTAGTTAGGGCTGTAATTGACCTGCATTTTCGGCCTCTGAAGCAGCGAGAAGGTTCCATATTTATGAAAGAGCAGCTCAGAGGTGGGAACTTCACAATAATGCGACCGGAAGTTTTCATAGCAAACGTGGATCTGGCCAGGCGCGTATTTCGATGCTAGATTGGTGGCAGAAGTTGAACGTAAGTTATTGATTTTGCACTACAAGTACCGGTATTATAAAATAAAATCTTTAAAAAATGCTCCTTGAATAATCATATTCCTTGCGAATTTATTAATTATTAATATTATAAGAATTTGCAACCAAGAATATGGCGGATGTGAGACATATAGTTACAGCCTTCTATAGGCCTATATGTTTGTTTTGGAACAAAACTGACTAAATAATGAAGAAAATACATGGACAGACAAGAGGCAGGTGTGAACCTAACCTTAAGTCTTCCTGTACATGCGCATATGCTCGTTCGTGATACTTAATCAAATACCGCCCGACGTTTTTTATTTGACCGACTGTACGTAGCTAATCTACAGGTAAAGTCAAATGAAACCTAAAGTTTAACCGTCGGCTATTAATGTTCTGATTAAGTTAACCGTAGTGCAATGGTGTTGGTAGACCTGTTGACTGAGAAAAGAAGACGACTGATAACAATACATCGTTGAAAAAATACGACCGATTTTGTTTCTTTGCAGTGAAAATTACTGGAATTAACGAAAATAATGTTAAACTTTGTGATAATTAGGGGGTGGATTTCTATGACCTAAAAATAGGATATATGCATGTATTTATGACCTAAAAACATTAAAATATGACCAATAAAATTTAAAATATGACTTTACCACTTACACATTGTGTATATATTTTTTTAAGTGTCATTACAATTCATTTTATTAAAATATAATGTTAATTATTTACAATATCTGTAAATTCTCTAAAAGTATCATTATAATGCAAAATTTTACAAAATATTATATGAAACTTCAAAATTTCTTCAATATGCACACAAATATGCGAAAAATATGACCTAAATATGCATATTCATACTAAATATGCTACAATAGTTGAAAATGTCCTAAACATGCAGTTATATCCATAATAAAAGCCGTTCCATTTTCACCAGGATGCTTGGAATCGGGTTTAAATTAGTCGGAAACCTGAAATAATGCAAAGGGGGAAAATATGACATCTCATAGAAATCCGCCCCCCTAGTAATAACTTTTCTAAACAAAAGTCTTGTGAATCTAATGAAGAAGTTAATATGGTACTGTAATTCAGTATTTGAGTCCAAATACACTAAACAAGGTTTAAGACTATCTCCTTCGTCAATCTGAATCTATTAAAAGCTGAAGCCTTGAGACGTAAGCCTATGATATAAATACGAAAGCAATCAACTCACTTAAAACAGAACTTATGTTTTAACAATTACATAAGATATAAATAATTGTACGATGCGTGCGGAATGGAAGTAAACATCTAACTGAGCTTGTAGCACTATCGTGAAGTAGGCCTATGCGTTGGTGCGATTAACCAATGAAACGACAGGACACAGTTAGTCTAGGCAAAGATGTTGTTTACTTTTGCTCCCTACACATCTTGGATCAACAACATATTTCTGTAACAATAAGTTATGATTAGGGACCGGATTTTTAGGTTTTTAAAAACAGTGTTTTAAGTTTTCCATTAGGTGAAATAGTTTTTTTCAGGTTTTTTTGTCCAAAATATCGTTTTCGAGTAGAATAATTGGTTTAATGAATTTGAATGTGCTACATAGGATTGAATACATAATACTTGTAAAGTTTAACTTAACAAAATTGACTTTAAATTTGTGTAAACTTGCTTTAAGACATTATACAATTGAAGAAAGAAAGCATAAACAATCAAAAGAAGCAGTGAAAATAAGATTGCCTCACATTTCCTGGTTACAGTATATCACTAAATATCTTTAAAGTTCTTCCTTTTCTAGAAAGGTAAATAATGTGTTTCTGGAAGGCTTGACAAAATATTACTTTACCATCTGTAGTGAAATTCAGATCGTCGCCAATCCACTGCCGTAATAAACTCGATTGTTTCAACACAATTAACACGTCTTCTTAAAACTCACAGCGTGACCACTCAGTATGAAACAGGGAAGTACTAACGACAAACAAAAAAACAAGCGCTTTAAAACACGGAAATCTATATCCTTGTTCATACACGGCAGCAATGGTTGTTCGTACGAATATTTACAGTATTCTTTTCCTCTCTTGATACTGTCCATCCTAGACGATAATGGGTTGAATGAACCGCTGGTGGTAGGTTCTAACCGACAAAAATGATTCTCTCCCCGCAAATATCGATTTCTCAACTGACAAAGAAAAACGACAAAAAGGAGCTTAAATTAGATATTTTAGGTTTTATATCCCGTTTAGATATATTTAGGTTTTTATACCCCATTTAGGTATTTTTAGGTGCCGCAGAATTAATGTGGGTGAATCCTATGGACATGATTCGAAAAAGTGTATGAGCGCTTTTTGTTTTGGAAGTAAGGAAAAAAATAGGTAAAAACCTAAGAATCCGTTCCCTAGTTGTGATAATTTAATATAAATCTAGGAAGGGCTGCGGCTAATGAATTCAAAATATGAACATATTAATCAGCTATCAGTTTGCCCATTACTAGCCGCCACTGATACGCTCTTCTCCATTTAAATGCTGTATATTATTTTCTGTATGGCGTACTTCTTTGTTATTGATATGATTCCCTGCGGTTTCTTGTAACAGCAGGCTTAGACCGCATTGACTGTCTAATGTTATTTTCATTTTGTTGGAAGCCATGGCAATGCTCATTTCTCAAAGGGTGGGAAGCTTAATTCTGTTTTACGAGGCAGATGGATTCACTTAGGGGCACTTCTATTTACTTGGGGGGTAACATTTTTAATTTACCACGCATTACTCAGACTTCATCTGTGATGCTTCTAACTTAATTCGTCTCCAGAATGCAATGCTTTTACTTGATTACTAACGGGTGTCCGCGACTTCGCCAGCGTTTAGCTTTTTAAAATTATTTATTTATCACAAGAATAATTATTAGGGCAAGGCATTTAATGACCATAAAATAGTGAAAAAGTCAAATTAAAAATGCATTTATGACCTAAAAATAGTGAAAAAATTACCCGAAATCTTAAAATAATGACCAATAAATTTACCATAATTACTTATAATTAGTTTTTTCTTAAGTAATGAATTGCTAAATACAGTTTATGACGATGCTTTATATGTATATGAATTTACAATATAAAATACACTTATTTTGTTACTAAAGAAGTAAGTAAATTTATACTACTTGGACACCCTTAGGGGAAAAAAAGAAAATTCTTTCTGAACTGGCATGCCCATCAAATTGCCCCTAGCAAATATATGCCATTTAAAAAGAAAGAAAAAATATTTATTGCTAAAATGCCGAAAGTTACCTAAAATGCTAAAAATGACATAAAATGCTGAAAATGACCTAAAAATGCCGAAAATGACCTAAAAATTGCCCAAAAAATGACCTATTTCTTGATACTGCAAAACACACTGATATTAAAAAATATATAGAAGTAAGATCTTTACTGCAAAACCCCACCACAGACATGATCAGCAATGCCAGCAGACAAGTGACAATCGGTATGCTGCGCGCGCATCTTTCTGGTCAAGTGTAACGCGTTAAAATGGAAGACTTTTGCTGCAAAATCTTCATAAAAAGAGGGTAATTAAATCATGAATGACTCGAATGGGAAATATTCTTTTATGTTATTCGTAGCAGATAAACAGGGCACTCCCATAAGTGTACATAACCTCAATCTAATATTCTACAATCGCATTGGAATTAACTCTTTGCTAACTGAATTGATTCCTTGAGACAGTCGAAGGTAGAAGAAGCACTATTAAGGATTAAAAGGAGAAAATTATGCCACTGATGCCCGGTTTCTATAAACTCGCAAAATACCTATGGGTAAATTATCCAATGGACAGAATTTACACAAGAATAACTTTTACAAACTCAAATAATTTAAAGGTAACAACCACATACACTTGTGGCGAGTTTCTAGATAAATGTCCTCTGGGTAAATATGAAAATGTCAGATAAAATGTTCCTACCAACTCGGGTTAGATCTTTCCAAGGGCAAATCGTCGGGTTAATTTATCCTTTCATGGATGGCTGGATAAAATTTAACCTCTCATAGGATGAATAATAATTTAAATAATGAGAATCAAAGCCTTCTGAATTAAATTTGAACTGTACAACTCCAAGGCCTTGCTCATTATATCATTGTGGTTGAAATGGGACTAATTTATCCATGGATAATTTACCCATAGGTAATTCACTAGTTTGTAGAAACCGGGCATTACTTACTTACTTACTCAATGGCAATAGACTATTTCTAAGCAAGCTAAAGGAATATTATCTATTTTATTGAACCCGGAGGTTCATTGCCGCACTTACCTGATCCCGCCATTCAACCCTATTCTGTGCTAACTCCATCCAATCATCCCTCGCAAATCCTACTTCCCTTAAATCTATCCTAATATTCTCCTCCCACCTACGTCTAGGTCTTCCAAGCGGTCTCTTCCCTTTAGGTCTCCCAGTCAATATTTTGAGATATGTCTTTCCTCCCCCATGCGCGCAATATGTCCAGCTCATTTCATCCTCCGTGATTCAATTACCCTTACTATATCCGGTGACGAGTACAGGTTATGAAGCTCTTCGTTTTCTCTAGTCCCCATTTTCATCTCTCTCGCCACAAGTATATGTGATTGTTACCTTTAAATTATTTGAGTTTGTAAAAGTTATTCTTGTGTAAATTCTGTCCATTTGATAATTTACCCATAGGTATTTCGCGGGCATTAGTCAGATCAATTGACATAAAGAAACGCCGACTTATGACCGGTTTCTATAAACTCGCGAACTACCTACGGGTAAATTATCCAATGGGCAGAATTTACACAAGAATAACACCACACAAACACAAACAATTTAAAGATATCTATCACATACGCTTGTGACGAGTTTCTATATAAATGTCCTCTAGGTAAATATGAAAATGTCAGAAAAAATGTTCCTACAAACTCGGGCTAGATCTTTCCAAGGGTAAATCGTCGGGTTAATTTGTCCTTTCATGGATGGCTGGATAAAATTTAACCTCTCATAGGATGAATAATAATTTAAATAATGAGAATCAAAGCCTTCTGAATTAAATTTTAACTGTACAACTCCAAGGCCTTTCTCATTATATAATTGTAGGTGATGAGGAATTAATTTGGCCATGGATAATTTACCCATAGGTATTTCACGAGTTTATAGAAACCGGGCATGAGTGGTATAAATTTATAACACTCTAATGTTACCAACTTTGGAAAGTAGGACTACTTTTTCTTAAAAAACGCAGTGCATGACGCTTATTGTGATCACTTCGGGTCGCGTTGAAATCCTTTGAAGATGGAGGCAGCGTTGGCCTCCGAAACGTCGGGTTTAATTGACGCAAACACCTGGCTGACTGCCCGAGAAAACTTCACTCAGCAATAAATGTCTTCTCGTGGACACTATAAATGCGTATACCAAGTTTCATGAAAATCCGATAAAGTTATCTCGCGTACGGACGTACTGACATTGACCCATCCCACACACAATCTCATAAAATAACATACTGGCACTTAATAAATAATTCAGGGGTGCCCACCCCCCAAACTTCATTGCTCACCCCCCAACCTGATTGGCTGTCGACAAGGGCGCACATATGATATTTTTTTAATTAATTAATTTTTTGTGGCTTTAACTTTGTAACATTATATTAATAATATAATAATAACAATAATAATATAATAAGTGCAACAATGATGCAGCCTGAAAATAATTGCGGGGAGGGTTGAACGTACCGGGGGGGGGGGGGTCCAAAAAAGAGGGTCGGGGGTCCATCCCCAGAAAATTTTTAAAAATTGAACTAATGAAAATCACATTTTACGCTATTTTAGCACAGAAAAACTAGTTAGGGATTTTGTTTACCATACTCTAAGACATGCCAATGTAAACCAGAAATTGTTACCTAAGTTGGGTGTCCACCCCCGGGAAATTTTTGAATATTGAACTAATGAAACTCATATTTTACTCTATTTTAGCACAGAAAAACTAGTTAGCAAAGTTGTTTACTGTACTCTAAGACATGGCAACTTAAACAAGAAATTGTTACCTAAGTTATCATACTTATTACTATTTATAAGAAAAGTTCAATAACACATGGAACAGTGGACATAATAGGCCTACTCATTATGTTATGAGAAGAAAACAACTGCTATATCATATTTGACACACCAACAAATCTTGTTTAATTAAATATTAAAAAAAAAAAAAAAAAATACAAATATAGAATTTTAGGTTTTGACTTTTGGAGGTCAAAACCCCCTGAACCCCCCCTTTCCTAATCCACTGTGGATTCTGCTTCTATGTTGTCGATTTGGTAAAACTTCAGCAAACTGTTTATGTCTCTGCTGACTTTCAAATAATTGTCTTAAAATAAAAACACCTGACCAATAATTATTAATATACATTTTTTACCTTGCGCCCCCCCACCCCCCGGGTATGGGCACTAATTTACTGACTATTCACTTCTAAAGAATTAGAAGAGACCTTTTAAAGTTATAAAACTTGACCGTTTTTATTTTAACATATAAAACTCTAATTTTTCAACAATTTTCAACCCCCCCCAGAAAATTCATAAAATGATAATATTTTGCCCCCCCCCAGAAATTTCAATGACGCAGTCTGCGTCCTAACCCCCCCTGAATAATTAAGACTCATCAAATATTGTAGGCTGGTTGCCACGTAATGTTTGTAGCACTATCTTCTAGACAGTATTACTCGTGTATACACTGCCTGTCCAATACGGCTAATATTGCGTATGCGGCGACATTACAGATGACAGCACCTACCACACCCAGCTGCAATACCCTTTACATTACTGTATGCTCTGTGTTGCCCTCTGAAGTATAAACTCGGAAACTGAAATATGTTGGAATTTCATGCTATCTGGGTGTGAACTGTGTCTCCTCTACTGGAGAAATTAGGCAATTTAACAATACTCTGAAATCCATGTTAAAATAAAGCATAGGACAGGCAGTGTAATTCTCGAGACGGCGGTGGTTTGTAGGCTGGTTGTCACGTAATGTTGGATAATATGTAGGTGCATCTAAAGATGATCACGGTCCATAAGATACTCATAATACAGCAGTGTGTTGCAACCTGACTAGTAATCTCATCGCAAAACTAGAAGGGACTGATGGAAGAAATTATTAACACCTTGACATAGGTACTGTTTGGAAAATTTATACAAATGTATAGCGTTACAGTTTCAATAAAAAGTCGTGAATTATTGGTGATGCGTATGCATTTGAGGTAAGTCGTGGTACCGTTCTGCATGTAAGCCAAGACATCACATAATGGAGACTGCGGTATCATTACAATACGATGAAATAGAAATAAAACTAGAAGACTTCCAGTCGCAATGTGTAAAAGAAGAACATACTCTTAAGTGTGAGGATATTCCCATAACCTACAATTTAGTAGAGGCACGTCAAATTAAAAGTGAGGACTTAGACCCACATTATGAAACAGTTCCGAAGTTAGAGACATCGACATCGTCCTGTGAAATTCGAAAAAATGATTTTCAATAATATAATGATGATAATAAATGTAAAGCTCTGAATTCTTACTTCTTAGAGAGATTTCCGAATAGAAGTGAAAATGAAGAAGACAATGATTATCCATTAACCAACACAGTTCAAGGTTTGGAGATACTGGTTTCCGATCAAAGTAATACCGAAACTTCTTCTGAAATAAAACATGAAAATCAAGATGTGCTTAGTGAACAGTTCCAGTCATATGATTCTCTTACAAAGAAGAATCCCCAAAGAAGTCATCGTCATACCCCTAGAGCAAAGAAAGTCTCGTGTGATGTCTGCAACAAAACATTTTCTCGAAGAAGTCATCTCAAAACTCATCTGATTACACATACAGGGGAAAAAGCTTTCCAGTGTGATGTTTGCAACAAAACATTTTCTCTTCGATATAGTCTCGAAACTCATCTGATTACACATACAGGAGAAAAACCTTTCAAGTGTGATGTGTGCAACAAAACATTTTCTGACAGAAGTGCTCTCAGAAGACATCTTGTTAGACATACAGGAGAAAAAGCTTTCCAATGTGATGTCTGCAACCAAACATTTTCTGAAAAAAGTAATCTCAAAAGACATCTGCTTAAACATACAGGGGAAAAAGCTTTCCAGTGTGATGTTTGCAACACAACATTTTTTCGAAGAAATCATCTCAAAGGACATCTGCTTACACATACAGGAGAAAAGAATTTCGGGTGTGATGTCTGCAACAAAACATTTTCTCGGAGAAGTAATCTCAAAACACA